>PVJA010012576.1:0-51658 GCA_004027025.1 Myocastor coypus | reverse complement strand
ACAAAAAAAAAAAAAAAAAAAAAAAAAGATGTGACAGATGGAATCAGATGGAATGTCTTCTCCCTCAAGTCTGGGGGTCCAGTTCATGATCCCTAGAATTGCTGAACATGTTACCACGGCAGACAAATAACCTTCGCAGATGTGGTTAAAGTTCATAGCAAAGGAGACCGTGAAGAGAGAAGCATATGCAGGGGTGCGAGGGAGGGGCCTTCATCTCCCATGGGCCTTAGAGGCAGGGAGCCTTTCCCAGCTAAGTCAGAGGTAAGCACATGTCTTCACCCAGCGTCAGACAGTCTCAAGCTTGCTGGCTTTGGACATAGGGTCGGGGAGGCCATGGGCCAAGGAATATGGGCAGCTTCTAGCCACTAGAAAAGCCAAAGAAACTGTGTTTCCCTGGGCCCCTAGAGATCAGTAGCAGGCATCTGGCTCACAGAGCCGTAGGATACCAAGTTGCTAATGTTTTAAGATTACACGATAGTGTAAGCAGCTCAGGGACCAGGGATTCCATACCCAGGTCTGTCGTGCCAGCTCTAGCCCCAGAGCACGCTGAGATGGCAATTGAGCCTGGGCATGGTGGCGTGCACCTGTAATCTCAGCTCTTGGGAGGCTGTAAACAGGTGGATCACTGTGAATCAGATCTAGTAGTAAGACCCCAGACACCCTGTAGACCAGTGGTTCTCAACCTTTCTAATGCCGGGACCCTGCAATGCAGTTCCTCATGTTGCAGTGACCGCAAACCAAAAAATAATTTTGGTGGCTACTTCAAAACTGTAATTTTACTGCAGTTATGATTCGGAATGGCTTTAAGCGACCCCTATGTTTTGGTCGTTCGACCCTCGCCGGGTTGAGAACCGCTGCTGTAGACCCTTCCCTAAAATATAGATAAATAAATAGATAAATAAATAAATAAACTACAAGGTGGTCATTTGTCATGACAGCAGGCAAAATCAACATATAACAAGCTAGAGTTTAAAACTAGCATTGAAATTTATATTGAAGGACCCCGAATAGAGTACATTTTATTAACTCGGGTTGAAAGGTTTATAGCGCTTCCCTGACAGCAGGGATCTCTCAAGGGTAAAAGCATCGCATCAAGTGAGCACCAGTCATCTAGTTTCAGAAATGTGCTTGGAAGCCCAAGCACCCTGAGTCACTATTACACACACACACACACACACACACACACACACACACACACACACACTTCCGTCCTTACCAACAATTTGGAGTGCTAAAACAAAGATTGGACTTCTGCTCTTGAAAGTTGAAGCAGAAGTTTTAAATGTGACCTGTGGTTTTGCTTTTAGTTAACTTCTTGTTTATTTTTGAGGGGACAAAGGGAAGCTGTAGTTTCAGCTCATTCATTACGCAAGGTTTGATCTTTATGATTCGCCTTCTGTCTTTCCTTTCCCCGGAAGAAAGCAGAAGCCAGCTAAACTGGGAATTAGAACTGTTATCAGCCTCCAAGCACTTAATTAAACAATTCATTTGATTACTTCTAATTAGATTGAATTAATCGCCTTAGTTCTGCTTTTTTTTTTTTTTTAAGTTAGGAAAGACTAGGCTATGCTGTGGTAATCAATTCTCAGGCACTGAACACCGCAAAAATTCTTTCTCACTTAAAATCTGTAACCTTCCTTCTATACAGCGGTCCTTTACTTATCACGGAATCTATGTTCCACACCCCCCCTGAGAAGTGAAAAACACTGAAGTAGTGTTAAATTTATTTTAGTATTTATATATATTCCAAGGCATTAGAAACCCTTCCCATGCTCTTGTAAACCTTTCCCACACTTGTAAATCACTGCTGACATTGTTAACCATTTTCTAAACTTGTAAACCTTCGTAAATTTAACAACATATATACTGTACGGCATTGCAAAATCACATGAACTAGCAAAAAAACTGTGATGAATAATTTAGATTAATACATTTTGGAAAAACCACAAAACAGTGCATCCACAGCAGCGGAAGCAAAACATAGTGAGGGACTACTGCATTAGTCAGTGCTCCTGCCGTAGGACACATTACCTGTGACCAAGTGCCTAAAGAAGAGAAGTTCCATTTGGCTCACAATTTAGGATAGTCCACTCCACGGATAGCTGGATCCATAGCAGAAGCACCAGGGTGGACAGGTGTGGCAGAGGAAAGCCTCTTAGCTCATGGTGGCCAGGAGGCAGAGCAGGACAGTGTCACAGAGGATGGACCGAAGGACCACAAATAGAAGCCAAGTGGACACCTTGCTGACCTGCCCAGACACAGCCAGAATTGGGCCCTGCTAATCCCTGCACTAAGGGATCCTAAAGTCAAGTTGACATGCCACCTTAACCTTCATAAGGTCCCAACTCTGTCCTTCATATATAAAAGATAAATAAAACAAAAATTGACACTTGTTTGAACGTAGAGCCCAGTACTTCATGTTGCGATCTCAGTGTGTGCCCAGGAAAAACGAGGGAAAGAATTAGATAATTCAAGTACATCAGAAGTGTTATTTGTGTGGCATTGTGGTGCACGCCTATACTCCCAGCAGTTGCGAGGCTGAGGCAGCAGAAAAATGTGAGTTCAAGACTAGGATGGGCTACAAAGTGAGCTCGAGGCCAGCCTGACCTGCATAGCGAGACCTTGTCTCAATCAGTCAGCCAGCCAATCAATCAATCAATCAATCAATCATATTTGCCTTATACAACAATGACATGGACCCCTTGTCTTTCACGGATAAGCACAAATTTCTAAAAAGATAAAAACACTTACCATATCCTTTAAGTTTAAACTCCAGTTTCATAAATAATTCCTATGACATCTAAAATTTAAGCACAACAAATGCTTAAAGTTTATTTTCTCATAAAGTATCAATTTTACCGCCTTTATCATAAATCTCAAGCACAAGGAAGGAAAGTAAGAAAAAAAACACTACATGTGAAAATTAGAGGGCTTGATAGTATAAAACAGAAGACATAAAGAATTCATGGGGAATCTTCACGTAAGGACACATTCTGTTCCTGGGATTTAGGACACTGATACATACTTAGCAGGGGTTGCAATTCAAATGATAGCAGTAGCCAAAGTCGCACAGCGACTGACAAGACTATTCTGAAATCTTCTCATCTCAGTCTGATGCATCTTCTTAGAGATGCAAGCCTCAGCATCGTAATCAGGGGGCAGAACCATTTCACTGACCGCCCCCCCAAGTGTCTCTCAAACTATCCTGTTCCCAACCTTGCATCTTCTTAGCTCCTCTTGACTTCTTTGGGATTCATAAAGATCTTCCCCCGGATCTAGAGATTCTTTTTAAAAATATATTCAGTACAGGGCCTCACTAGGCAGCTCAGACTCACAGTGATCCTCCTGTCTTAGCCACCTCAGCACTGGGATTACAGATGTGCACCACCATGACCAACTGGACTGGGTCCCTGGTGGGGCTGACATGGCGTTGGTGCCAGGGATTGAACCCTGGTCCTTGCACTTACCTAAGCAGCAGCTTAGTCCACTGAGCTATCTTGCCAGCCCCAGAGCTTCCTCTTTTTGCTGCCAATTAAAATAGCTTTTCCCATTACAGGATAATTTGAGGATTTCTGAGTTTAGAGAGTTATGAATAAAGTTGCACCGTAAATATGTACACACGTTTTGAAAATATAACATTTTGCTTCCCTGGGGGTAAATACCTAAGAGTAGGATTGTTGTACCATAGGAAAAGTATGACTAACTTTATAAACTATATTAGGTAGGCCAAATAGCTCAGCAGATTAAAGTGCATGCAAACAGGGTCAGGGGCCAGGGGTTCAAACCCCAGGCCTGAAGTGCTGGCCAAGGTGCACTGAGATGGCAATTGAGACTGGGTGTGGTCACACACCTTTAATCCCAGCTCTTGGAAGGCTGTAAACAGACTGATCACTATGAGCCTGATCTAGGCCTGAGACCTTGAACCC
The DNA here is from genome assembly GCA_004027025.1 of Myocastor coypus. Taxonomy (NCBI): domain Eukaryota; kingdom Metazoa; phylum Chordata; class Mammalia; order Rodentia; family Myocastoridae; genus Myocastor; species Myocastor coypus. The sequence continues at coordinate 47,732 of PVJA010012576.1, read as the reverse complement.
CCTGAAGACCTTTCCCTAAAATACCAAAAAAGGAAAGAAAGAAATAATTACATTATTTTCCCACATAGCTTTACTCTTTTGTTTGTGCATCTTGCTTTTGAACAAGTGCCCTAGGATGGGCTTGGGAGATAGCTCAGTGGTCTAAATGCTTTCCTGCAAAGCCCAAGGAACCGGGTATGATCCCTGGTACTGCATACATGTCTTGGAGCCCTGGAACCCTAGGTGTGCTGTGCCAGCTACCAAAACTGGGCATGGTGGCCCATGCTTGTTATGCCAGTGCTAGGGAGGCTAAGACAGGAGGATCATTAGGAATCCAAGCTGCGGAGCAAGACTGTACCCAAAAAAAGTTCCCTGGGAGATTTTAGGCACAAGATAGTTTAAAGAATTTCTACACAGTGACACCATAGTGACTCCATAGTGGTTCATCTGAAGAACAAATCACTTAGCTAATAATGACAAAATTGATGCAAAAGAGGAATTCTTTTTCTACAGGTACACTCACTTTCTATAGCAAGTGCATTCATTGTTCAGGTACAGAATTCTATTATACCTAGTTTTCTCTAACTTTTGGCATGCTTCTCCAAAGACGGAAATGCAAATATTCACAATAAATAGGCGTGCACGTCTAATATTAACCTTACTTATTACCAAAATGCTTATTAGAGCAATTTTTAAATGTACTATTTTAAATACACACAGAGAGTGGAAATTATGTATAAGTAGTTGTGCTGAATAATTAATCCAGATTTTTTTCTCTAGAAGTACATATTATTTATAATACTGTCTCAGGTATGTTTCTAATTTTTAGAACTTCCTTTGGCAAACAGAATGATAACTGAGTTTAGGATTGCATCAGTATAAACATGACGTCATGCTCATACTTGGTTTTTAACATGTCTTATTGCAGAAATTTCCCTCTATTGCCTATGAGCAGTACAACTGGCCAGGTAAAATCAGACATAACAGACAGACCTTGTATATACTATTAGGCTAACATTAACTTTAATAAATGTTACATCCAAAACATAACTGCATCAGCTAAAAATTATTAAAGCCCTTGCTATAGTCTGGGTAACGCGGATTTCTACCTGTATTACTGAAACCAATTTAGCACTGTGCATATTCTATAAATAATTAGTTAATTGTTTGAGGGTATAGAAGGAATGAATATATTCACAGATAGTGTGGTGATTGAGAAATATAACTTGTGAAAGGGATCATGGTAGGAAAATGTTCTGGAATAGGGCCATGGGAAACTCTGCCATGGCAGAAAATTTAAAATGAGAAGAGGTTTATATTATTAAAAATAGAAGGAGGTTGGTACTCCTCAGGTATGTATTTTGCCGGTGTCACCATCCTTTGCAGTCACCAAATTACCTCCATCTATGTTTCTCATCCCTAAATTTGGAACCAACTGACATCATAAATTGCCTCTACCCACCAGCGTGTTTCATTTTTAGAGGAATAATTAATGAATTCAAAGTGCTTTGGAAATTTAAGAGGCTACTTAAGTGCTCCAAAGCTTCTTCGTTACTCTGTGAAAAGATCTAATCATTGCAAGAAATTAAACTTCTGTTTTCCATCACCAGGTGGTATTTTTACAAAGGCAATAGGGGGTTGAATATGGATGGGACTTGCGTTTCATAGATTTCAATGTCACGATATTCTTATGCTGAATGTTTAAAGGATACCCCATCAGCAGTTACTGAATCCCATCAGAAGAACTTCTTGTTTTGTTAGTTTTAAAATTGTTTAAGATTCATTTTATTGATACTGTACATAAACAGATAGAGAGATAGAGAGACAGACATAGAGATAGATGATAGATAGATGATAGATAGATAGATAGATAGATACTATTATGGTTTGTGTCTAGAGGTCCCCCTGTTTGTGTAATGCAGTCCTGGGGTGGACTTCTAGGGTTTGTGTTTAATTCACGATCGAATGCTTGGATTATGGGCCTGAGTGCTACCCCTGCCTGGGGCAGACGGTCTGAATGCAATATAAGGGAGGGGGAGAGGCTTGCTCTCTGCCTGCCTCCTTTTCTGCTCTTCCTGCTTGGGCTGTTTTCTACCACCACGAAGCATGAGGCGTTGCCCCTCTGCCATGGGCTGCTTTGCCTTGGAGCCAGCTGATGGTGGACTGAAACCCCCACAAACGGTGAGCGATGGAGACCTTCTCTTTCTTAATTTTAGGTGTCAAGTATTCTGTTCCAGAAATGCAAGATAAAGTAACTGAAACAGATGCCAGTCAGTATAATGAATTTTTTATTTGTTCACGATCTATCTTGTTTGTAGACAGCATCTCACCGTGTAATACAGGCTGGCCTCTCACTTACATAGCCTAGGGTGGCCTCAAACTCTGGGCGATCCTCTACCTTCAGGCTCCTACACGCTGGGGTTGCAGGTGCGCACCCCCAAGGCTGGCGTACATAATATCAGCTCAGCTCTTCTTTTGCCGTTACTCTCCCCTCTCCACAGCCCCCCTTCCTCTCCTTATATGCAAGGTTTCTTTCCATTTCCCCCTTACGTTCGCTTTTTCTGTTCCCTTCCTTCTTTTTCCCTCCCCCCCTTCCTGTTGCTCTTCCCACACTGACTTGTTAATTTTTTGAGACAGGTTCTTGCTGTGTAGTGCAGGCTGGCCTTGAACTTGTAGCAATGGGCTCAGCTTCCCAAGTGCTGCGGTTGCAGGCAGGTGCCACCGCTCTCACCTCGTTTCCATGTTTTCTTGCAATGTCGGATACATTCTGGTTCTTATTTACTCCTCCAAGTCACAGCTGATAAGTAATTCAACATTAAAACCTGTGTGTTAGATTCACTTCATATAAAATTATGTCCTCCAGGGCATCCCTTCACCTATAAACTCTCGGTTTTATGCTTCCGTATAGTACAGCACCATTCAGTTTTCTAGAACAACCACTATCTCTTTAGCCATTCATCCATTGAGGGGAAAGCAGGCTGTTTCTAAGGTTTAGATATTACAAACTGTGCCGCTATAAACATAGGTCAGCAGGTATCTGTGTCTTTTGGGAAGGATACCAAGGAGGAAGATATCTGGGTCAAATGGAGCCTCTAGTTTTAGTATCTGAGGAATCTCCACAGTGAATTCCACAGTGGTTGCACCAGTCTACACTCCTGCCAACAGTGGAGAACCACGCCATTTTCCTCATAGACTCTCTGGTATCTGTTCTCGGCTGACTTCGTGATGAGAGCCCCTCTCCTGAGATCAGGTGAAATCTCAATGCTGTCCCAATTTGCATTCCTTGAATGACTAGTGATACTAAAAAAAAATTAATTAATTAATTTTCTGTGTTCAGTACAGTACAGGGTCTACAGGGTCTCACTACACAGATCACATTCATAGTGATCCTCCTGTTTTCAGCCTCCCAAGCATTGAGATTACAGGCATGTGCCACCACACTCAGTGTGTACCAGAGTCCCCCAGGGGCAGAGCAAACACAGCATGCCAGGGATCAAACCCCAGCCTAAAGCAGATGCTTTAGCCCACTGAGCTATCTGGCCAGTTCTGAACAATTTTTAAAATATATGTAGTGACCATTTGTACTTCTTTAGCTGAGAAATGTCTATTCATTTCAGATGGACACTTTTGGATTTGGTCTTTAAATTTGGAGGTCTGGTTTATTTTTAGTTCTTTGTGCTTTCTAGATGTTAGCCCTTTGTCTGGAGAACAGCTGGTAAAAATTTTCCCTGCTCTGTGGGTAGTCTCTTCACTCTGCTGGTGGTTTCTTTCGCTGTACAAAATCTCTTTAATAAGATGAGATGCTATTTGTTGATTCTTTGTCTTATTTCCTGTGTAATCAGAATTCTTTCCATAGAGCACAAAAACATCTTTTTCATTTGTACTGAAAGATTCAGTTTAGTTAATCTTATAAGACCTTTTCTCTGAGGAGCTATTACAGAAAGACTCAAATAGGCTATTCACATTTTTATTTATAACATCTTCTGCAATTTTTGATGGCATCATAGCAAAAATATTTTGCTTTTGTTAGGAAATGTAATTATCGTTTCTTAAGTAATCTCTAAATATTAGAAAAGTTTGGTTTATCTACCTCAGGACAAAAAGTACAGACCTATGAGCATAGCACAAAACACATAGGTGGAGCTGAACTAAAGTATTCACAAGAGAATTAGAGGACTTACAGCAACTGAATTCAGCTATAAAACCAGGCATAATGGTGCACATTTAGGTTTGTAAATGATGTGAAATAAAATTCTACTATAAGAAAACTGAAATCTCCCTGTCCACACAGAAATCATCACTGACAAGCAAGCTCAGATTATGAAATATAGCCCGTGTATAGTTATACATTTTTGCCTTTCAAAGGATAGCCTTAAAATTAGGAACCTAAGAAAATGTAGTCATACAATCAGCTGAAAGAGTGTTTTCATTACCTTTTTATGCTGAGGCAAAATTACCCACAAATTACATGAGGAACGTGTTATTTAAACTCAGTTTGTAGAGGTTTCAGCCTGTAGCCAGCTGGCTCTTAGGTAGGGGGGTGTGGCGGAAGAGAAAAGGCTCATGGCAGCCTAGACAGGGAGCAGCGAGGCTTCCTTCTTTTCCCCCTTCACACCAGCCAACCTGTAAGCCTATTGGTTGGAACCACAAGCCCTGAGCGGGGCTTCCTTCTTCAGAAAATAAATCCTTCATCCACTGTGCCAAACCAATCACTGCTCGAATGCAGTATCACGTGCCCAGGTGAGTTGAACTCTGCCATCTATATTTATGTACAAGAAGGAGACTAGAAATCTGCAAAGTTTAATCATGAAAGTGCGACAGAATCTGGGACATGCAGATTAAAAACTCGAAGAAAGTAAATTCCAGCTTGTAACAAATTAATTATTCTCTTTTGCTTAACGTGCTAGTTGTCAGATTACAAATTAACTCAACAGTCCTAAGGCAAAATGTATTGGTTTATGCTTAGTGGTTTTGCGTGCTCGGATGCACAGCTTTGCCGCTTGGCTCCAGCGTGAGGCCAGTCCTCTGCGTTGATTCATTTTTCTTCTCAGAGGAACAATGACACAAGATGTCAAAATCCTCATTCCGCTCTTCCAGCGTGCCCCTGGAGCTGCCCGGGTCCCGCCATTCTGTACCTCATGTTCTGCCAAGTTTGATTTATTTTCATTCCTCATGAAATCTCTGTACCAGAAGATGTGGGAGTAAAGAGGTTTGTGACAGAAACTGCCGCTGAAGACTGCCTACTCATTTGCCACATCTTCCGTAGTAGAAGAAAAATGTTTTGAGGTCGTGTGTGGTGAAACGCACCCTCGATGGCCTCCGGTATCAAGGCAGAAACTCCGAAGCCGCCAACTGAAAATTAAAACTTTCAAGTTCTCCGCATTAGTGTTTGTCCTCTAAATTTAGTTGTAGTACACGGACAGGTTTTTAATTAGGAAAGTGTGAAAACAAATGGAATCTTAGGAAACTTTCTTATTTTGAAATTCTCGTGACTAGGGACTGAAAATTTAATAAGAGCACGCCTTAGTTTTCCTAATAGGAAAGAACTGAGTTCTAATTATTCCTGTACCGCATGGGGTGTGTGTGTGTGTGTGTGTGTGTGTGTGTGTGTGTGCATGCATGTGGTGCCGCATGGTGGCTTCACGCACAGGCTGGAAAGTGATGCTCCTTCTCCTACAGTGTGATTTCTGAGAGCTCTTCTCTCATTTCAGTTTTCATGGGTGCCAGGCACGTTTTGAAATCCACCTTTGGCCAGGTGTCCTTAGAAACAGGCAAACTAAAGCAGATTTATATTCTCAAAAAATTAGAATATGGCAGAGGCAATCCTACTCATGTATGTTTTAGAAAGAATTTCTGGGGGTGTTTTAGAATAAGAGATGCTTCATTATGATGGAAACATACAGGGGCTGGGGAGATAGCTCTGTGGCACAAGTGCCTGCCTGGCAAGTGCAAGGTCATAAGTGTGAACCCTGGTCCCGCCAAAAAAAAAAAAAAAAAAAACAATGTGGAAACATACAGAAGAAAGATAAAGAGATATCGTTCATACATGCTCTCTTAGATACTGTATAAAAATGCTTGGTGATTGATTATTCAGTTCTGAGAAACTTCTTTTTTGGCTGAGTCACCCTTGGGAGCCTTCAGTGCAATTCAACAGGACTGGACGTAAAGCTCTTTTGTAAGTACGTAGAAAATGTAAAGTTAGCAACACGGGCCCTGCGTTTCCACACTCTGCTCTGCCTGGCACTAACGTAGAAGTTCTACAAGACCGCCCACACTGTGCTCCGCCTGGGCTATATTCCCCTCCCTACTAGACTGTAAATTCCTTGACGAATGGGGCAAGATGTAGCATGGACTTATTACCAACAGGAGTCATAGTAGGCTCTCAAGGGTTCCTAGAGTAAACGCTGAATTTTGTTTCATAATAGGAAAACAAGTGCGATCAAATGTTAATACACTTCTGTGTTAACACTTCTGTGAGTCACCCCTGCCAGCCTCACCTAGATAAAAAGAATTTCAAAGAGAAACGCTTCTGCCCCATCGCTCTTCATTAAACCAAGACCTGCCAGGTTTATTATGTGTATCATATGAAACCACTCGTGGATATATTTCTTTTCCTCTGCTTTCATGGCTATAACTTCTGCAGAATCTTCTTTCAAAAGAAAGAGTAAGGGTAGACAAATAAAATACTTTTATTTTAAAGAGAATAAAAAATAACATACATTAGAAATGATACAGAAGTTCAAAAACCAAGACGAAAGGAATTCCACAGTTGTCACATTACACCATGTCATCTTTAAAGTAGCTGCTCAGATTATCAGATATAAGTATGGAAAATTGGGCAAAATAAAAATTTTAAGCATTAACTGCTCCCTTCAAAAAAAAAGAAAAGAAAAAAAAGAAAAGAAAGAAAAAAGCCAGTGGAAATTAGTAGTACAGTCGTCCTAGCTGTCCTGTGAACATACACACATCTGCCTGCCTGCCTGCCTGCCTGCCTGCCTGCCTTCCTTCCTTCCTTCCTTCCTTCCTTTTCTCCATTCCTCATCCCAGTTTTTCCTTCCCACTGAACTGTTTCCTTCCTTTTCATAGTATCTATTGTGCCTTTCATCATTTATTTACTCCTTCAGATACTTATACTAGGGAGACAAGAAAAATAAAATTGTTAGGGTCAGAGAGATAGCTCAGTGGAATAAGCATCTGCCTGGCAAGTGCAGGGTCCTGAGTTCAATCCCAGGTACTGCAAAAAAAAAATGAAGAAAGAAAAGAAGGAAGGAAGGAAGGAAGAGAAAGAAAGAAAGAAGAAAGAAAGAGAAAGAAAGAGAAAGGAAGAAAGAGAAAGAAAGAAAGAAAGAAAGAAAGAAAGAAAGAAAGAAAAAAGAAAGCTGTTACAGCATGTGTGTTAGCAGAAAAACGTAGGCTCTGTGTGACTTCAGAACCTTGGTTTGCTGTCAAGGCACGCTATTTTTCTAGAAAAGGACTATTCAAAGGCCTCTAAGACCATTTAGTATTTCAGTTGTTTGAGAGCTGCCTTGGAACCAGACGTAGGATTTGATACAGAAAACAACAGCAGATCCAGGCTTTCTCCAGGGCTAGAGGATTGCAGCCCACGTGGTAGGCATGAGGAGAGGAAGCACTAACTAGGTGTTGAGCTAAATAGGTGTTGAAGTCTGGGTGTCACTGTCTGGGCTTAGCTCTCAAAGAGTTAAGGTAAGGATCTCAAGACAGGTGCTAAGTGGGAAAGGAAAGGGTTCCTTGCTTGTAATCCTAGTGCTGGACCCTAGCAAGAATTTTTATCTTAATTTCTACAGAAGTAGGGGAGTGGCACTGTCCATGGAAAGGCTCAGTGAACAATGGAAAGTGTGATCTGATTTTGTCCTCCTGAGCTGTCCAGTGACTGTTGATCCAGATGCTGAGTAGTGGATGACACAGACGCTGGGTTGTCGGCGTCCAGACCATCAGCCTTTTAAAGCGATGGGGTAAGTGCCCAGCCCAGGGACCTGGACAGAGGAAGTGGTGAGGCTCAGAGGTTTGCAGGCACTGGGACGGGGAAGGAACTCAGCAACCCAGGAGCTTCCCCCAGCTCTGACCAAGCCGCGACCGGTCTTCCAGTCACAGATTCTGTCGACCACACATGAGGGCCAGCAGCAAGAGCTGCAGAGGGCGCGATGCCCTGGCATTAAGCTGTGGAGCGTGACTTCCAGTTGGTGGGAACTTTGAAGAATACGTGATCAAGTGGGGATGCAAGCAGTACCTCTTGTCTGCAGCAGCTTAGCCTGCGCAATCCGGACTACAGAAGCCCGAGTCTTCTGGAATTTTCCAGGGAGGGTCAAACATAAGCAGATTGGAGAAAATTTATCTCGGCAGTCAGAAGAGAAGATAATGAGCACTTCTGATTCAGGGTGCACACAAGGCAATGGTAACTTTTAATCAGCGGCATGGGTACTTAGTTTAAAATGCTCAGTGGTCTAAGCAACTGCCTGGCAAGTGCGAGCACCCAGGTTCGATCCCCAATACTGCAGGCCATTCCGAACCCAAAGTGAGCGGTGTAGTGAAACTCTGCACCAAATGAATAAAAAGAGTTTTTAAATTGGCTTTAAAAAAATACTAATTCCAGGCTTGGTGTGGTGGCACACGCTTGTAATCCCAGCACTCTGGAGGCTGAGGCAGAAGGTTAGTGCGAGTTCGAGACCAGCCTGGGCTATAAAAGTGAGTTCAATGCCAGCCTGCGCTGCATAGTGAGACCCTGTCTCAAAAAGACGCATACCATTTCTATGGGGGACACACACTCAGGACTCCCATCCTGTCCCTCTCTCAGACAGGAGCTTTCTCTCCCTCAGTAAATATGTTCTGCTCATAAAAAGAAATAAAAAATGCTGATTCCATTCTTGATATGGCAGCCAAACTAACAACTTATTGCAGGTTAAATTTAAGGTACACAGAATTGTTTTTAAATTCTCACTTTTAGTCCCTGAATAGAAATGTTTATTTCCATGTTCCCAGTAACACAACCCTCTAACAGTGTGACTTGTCAAATTTTACAGCTAGTCAGAGGAAGGGCCACGTACTCTATGTGAGCAATTTGAATTAATGTTCCAGATAACCTCAGGTGGATATTGCTGTCTTTATTATACAATGGAGAAAGCTTAACTAATTTTCTAAAGATTACACAGCAGTGTTGGAACCTATGTCTGATGTGATTGTATCCCTGCCGATTCTGCCACCCTTCCGTGTCACTTCATAAATCCAAAACTGCTCTGACAACGTCCACTGCAGAGCATGTCTCAGAACTCAGTGTATTGTTTGAAGGATAAAGCAGCAAACACAGCAGAATGAGATGCAATTGAAACCTTTTGAGTTATTATTGTTCTAGATTTAATTGTGCTATCTTGCAGAGATTAAATGCAATAATATGTATAAAAGACAAGGAGTCTGACATACGTACACTACTAAATCTTCTTGCTATATAAGCTAAGCGATACCTAAGCACAGTCTTTTATAATGTGGATCTGTGTATCATACTTATTTTATATAATATGCATCACTTCTTTGGTAGTTGAAAATTAAAAGAAGGCCAAAAATAAAATGTAAGGGCAATCTACATTTGCAAAGTAACTCAGAGCTATACTCACAAAGGCTATTTAATACGACAAGTACATGTAGATGTGGAAAGATGTGACAGCTTGTTCAAGAGCAAAGGTTTGCACTTAATACTATTAACATCACAAATCTAGTTCAATGTTAGTTGGCTACATGTCATGACTGAGATAAATACTCGAAGCTATGTTACTTGGTATCATCAAATGAAATAACATAACTGTAGCTTGGAAATCAAGATCTTTGAAAACATGCCAAATTATGGGTTTGAAGAAGCCTACAGTTAGGAAAGATCTGCCCTGGCAAGTGGACAGAGCTCAGACACTTTGGCATGCTGGGTGACGGGAGGTCACGCAGCGCTCTTCTCTGGGCCTTCGGTCTGTCCATATGGTCATCGCGTGGGGGGCCTGAGGACGGTGGGTGGCTGCCGACCATATGGGCTACTGCACCTAGGAGGAGCTGGGGCCTGGCTAATGACGTGGTGAGAGCCTAAAATTGGACCGGGCTTGTTGTCCTTGCACGGAGCCCAAACTGTGCAGTTATTTTTGCACAGAGCTTCCTTTGTTCATCACCGATGTGGAAGCAGGACTGTAAAGTGTACTGCTCGCCTTTCCACCGGAGCCGAGCTGAGAGTCTTCTGCTTCGACCAACACTATGCTTTTCATTTTGGAAAGAGAGAAACGAGGATGCGATTTTCTATGGGCTGAAAAGTCTTAAGCCCCGGAGCTCACTGGGGAAATTGGCAAGGGGCGTGCACCTGGGAGTGGCCTGGGCTTTGTTTGGGCCAAGAATGTCCTCTGATCGGGGATGGGGGGGGGTGATGAGAAACCAGGAATGCAGTGCGGTACAGCTGTCTCTTGCCGAAGTGGAGTTCTTCAAAGGGTGGAGCATTATGGGGGGTCGAGGTAGAAAGATTGACAGACAGGATGGGTTGGAGGCAGGCAACAGCAAGGGGCTCCAGGGCGCCCCTTGCAGCCAGGTGACGAGGGATACACAGGGCACATTTCACAGAGTAGGCAGAAAGGGTTTTGGAATTTTTCAGCACAAGAGATGATAACATGTAAGGAGATAAAAATATTTAACCCAAGTAATTATTTCTCAATGTGTACCTGTAAATATCAGATGGCACTTCTTAATGTAAACAACTTTTTCTTTTGGCATTTTATCAATTTAGAAAACACAAGCATAGAGACTTTTTTCTTTTTCTCTCTTTAGGACAGGTTCTACAGAGTCTCACTACATAGATCGGACTTGTAGGCCTTCAGCCTTGCAAGTGCTGGGATTACAGGCACACGCCCAGTCTCAGTTGCCTCTCAGCGAGCCCTGTGGGTAGGGCTGGCACAACACGATGGGGCTCGAACCCTTGCCACTGTGCTCTACCCAAGGAGGTGCTTTAGTCCATTGAGCTATCAGGCCGGCCCTAAATTTAAGAAGGATTCTTTTTCCTTTTTTTGTTTTTTTGACTGGCTCAGGCTGCCTTAAGTGCAGGCCAGGTATAGCATGTGCGGAGCTGGGGATCGAACCGCAGTCTCCTAAGCCAGACTGACTTTGCCCAACCAGGCGCTTTAAACAACTGAGCTAACCCACAAGCCCCCAGCATACAGATAAAAAGACAAATGAAAAACTTTATTTGCTTAATTCATTTTATTGAAGTATATTTATATAAAATGCAAAAAAAAAAAAAAACCCTCATAATGAGTGACTATACTCAGAAGTTGACAAGAAAATAAGTCGCGTCTATAGAAAATGAAGGCATGATGAAATGGTCACCCAAATCATAGGCTGTAAGTAGATTTTGTTCCCGAGTGGTTCTCCTGAGCCTACTCTGGGGCCTCCTGCTGGGCCTGCTGTTCTTTCTGAATGCCCCCTCACTCACACTGCAGCCTCTTCTGGATGCGTTGGCACCATTAACAACTATAACAAACGTTTTATTTTAGCAGGGAATAGGGCGTGGAAGACCTAGCAGAGTAAACATTACTCTATGGTAATCATCTTATTGTGAGCTGGGTTCCTCGTTAAAATTATCAATTATTTGCTTCCTGTCCAATTTCACACTAATCGGTTGACATGTTGAGCACAATGCCAATAAGAACAGGAAGCTTATTCTCATATTCCATACTTCAACAAATTACATTACAAAGTGAAAGAAATTTCCTTCAGATAAAAGATAAGCCAAGAAATATCTTTCCAATGATTGACAGTTCTCTCAAAGAAATTCTGCACCTACAAAGAGGGAGATGTTTTTTCCTTTTTATCTAGAGTATGGCTTTTTTTTCTCGGTATCTTGTCAACAATTAGCACTGGATTAAGAAGCATTAACTCTGATCCTTTTTTCTTGAATTGCACATACCAAAGATTTCCTCTGGTAGTGTTAAGAAGCAAATTAAAAGTTCCATTAAACTGTATGTAAATGCTGACATCTATTTATTTTCTTTTTTGAGGTTAGAAATCAGAACAGCATGGTGCTTACTGTGTTGCTTTAGATTCCAGTTGGTTCTGCACTGTGAGTTCAAAACTGGTAAAAACGCCAGGGTTATGTCACATCGGATTTGGCCATGCGCTGTCAGACTGTGAGGAAACTTTTTTTTTTTTTTTCTTTCAACAGAAGTGAGATCATTCAAGTGATATTAACTTTTATGTTGAAAATCAGCATGTATTTCTGTCAGTGTCAAACATAAAGAGTACAATAGAGCCCTTTCTCATCTTTGTCTCTGTCTTGGAAGTTTATATAATCCCATGGATAAATTATTGGAATCCCATCAAGTTGATTCCAATCTACCACATGCAGAGCAACCCATGGCAAGAATAAAGACGCTGAAGCATATCTGTAGCTGTGGGAGCCAACAGGTCCTAAGTTGAGCTGTGCTGGTGGCTATCTGGAACAAAAGCCTCAATCCAGGGCTGAACCTGGGTTTTATTCGGTCATGAAGGAGGGGTGGCTTGATGATGAGTGACTGAGAAGGCAGGAAGCAGGTGAGCCCTGGGAGCTGGGCTGGGTAGGAGGCCTGCACTGGCCTCGTAATATGCAGAGGAGGATATGCAGAGAGTAATCTGCATTACACAACTGAAATACTAGCTAATGTTTTGGGGCCCAGTGCTTCAACTCTGATAGGTAATCTTTCTTTTTTTTCATTTTTATACTTTTTATTACTTTTAATAAGAAATAACAATGAGATAGTTTCAAAACACATTAGTAGTACAGCCACAATAATTAATACAATGCATATTGTTCTTTGTAGTAGTTATTCAGAATACAAGATGCAGATATGATAATTTTTCTAATCACTATTGATACAAATATTTCTTCTCACTGAACTAAGAGAAAGCAGTTGTATACATAGTCTAATATTCCGTAATAGTAGTGCGTTATTGTCAGAACTAGCAATGCACTATACATGGTTTCAACGTAGATCCTGAGGGGATTTGACTGACCTTGTGAGATACAAAAGTTACATGTTTTGTTATGCAGGTCTTGCTTTAAATTACCCTTAACCACCCAACAGAAAAGTTTAATCAGGAGGCATAAAAAGTAAAGCCAGATTAGTATGATGAGTTGTAAAAGGCTCAAATAAACAGCTTCCAAGATCGATGTGTAATCTTTCAAGCCCCAGAAAGTCCTAACCTCTGTCTGGAGGTTCAATCCCAGCCAACAGCATGGAACACTGGCTCTGTCTTGACCTGGCTCGCATTAAAGAGCAGCAAGTGGGCTTACCAGGGGAACACACATGACATCTTCAAAGACCACCAATACTTCAGTTAGGCCAATGTGCATGGCTTAAAGCCCATTGCAGGGGTAAGGAAAAATCCTAGCCAGCTCTCTACCTATCAGTGCATGAATAAAGGGTCAGGCACAGCCAGCCTGGAGATACCTGCTCTCCTTTCCGAGAGAGTCACCCAGGCGGTCCTCCACAGTGAGGGCTGAGAGACGGGGAGATGAATGCCTAGAGGTGTCTGCATGTGTTAGACACAGATATTTTAATTACCACTTAGCAACCAAATGTATTCTGTATTTGTAAAAAAATGAGAGAATGACCCTGAGCGTGTAAGTTGCTTATCCATGTAAACATGGGGAGGTAAGGTGAGACGTAGGCATGTACCTAGTTCTAGATTCTGAGTGCCACATTTCCTACTGAACAAAGATCTCTGTAAAATTTAGGTGAGGGGATGTGTCTAAAAGCACAAGATCATCCTTTGATTCAAGATGGAGCCCCTAAAAACTAAGCAAAACTAGTCCATGCACAGTGGTGCAAGCCTGTAATCCCAGTACTGTGGAGGCTGAAAACAAGAGGATTACTATGAATCGAAGCTGCATAGTGAGACCTTTTACCAGATAAATAATACTAAAAATAAGTAAATAAGTAAACAACACTGAGAAAGTAAAACTATGAGACTCTGGTCCTAGAACCAGATCTAGAAGTCAAAGGATGATGACAGATAAGAATTTCCACATTTAGGAAAATACCAAAATTGAGGTATTTTCCCTCAATTGTTTATGATATAGTCCTAGAAAAAAAAATGTATGGGTCCACCCCACATATGTTAACTGTGAATGTCATTAAAGCCAAAGAAAGAGACAGAAACCATATAGGTCAAATAAACAGAGACGATGTAATCATTAACTAGACAGCCAGCTGGTAAGTAGATTTTTAGGTAACGTCCCAATCTTTGTAATTAAGTAGCAAGGACAAAGTGGAAATTGGGGAAAAAAAAGGATTTACAGAACATTACGGGTGTGGTTAATGAGTCAGGAGAGTCGCAGGGACTGCCAGGTTTTATGTCTGTCTGTCTATTTATGGCCAGCTCAGCCCACCCTGGGCAGCATGTGGTGCCGGGGATTGAACTGCGGTCCCTGTGCTTGCCTGAGCTTGCCTAAGCAGGCACTGCAGACCGCTGAGCTATCTCACTGGCCTGGGCTACCAGGTTTTAAAGGAGAGCCCAACTAAGGCTTTGTTTAAATGACATGATGAAAAGAAATCCAAGATGCATATCCACAGGGCTGAGGCAGTCGCCCACATAATAGGAAGAGAAAATGACCTCATCAGAAGACCGGGCCTGCAAGATAGGGTAGAGGTAGGGAGAACTTCTGACAGCTGGGCTCGGATGGGATGCCTCAACCACAGAGGAGGAGAACAGAGGCGCCACTCAGAGAGACAAGGACAGCTAGGACAGAAAGCGGGGATTCTAAGCACTCCTGTGAGTCCAATTGTGAAAGAGGTATTTAGGTTTATTCTACAGTGCTATCAGTGAATGCTGAGCTAGAATTTCAAGCAGAGGCAGGGGTATATGGTACAAATTACTTCTCAGAAATAACACGCTGACCACATGAGTGAAAAGAACTTCCCTGAGATCCTAGCTAAATTTTTCCCTTGCTAGGATATAGCTCAGCAGCATAAGCACCTGCCTGGCAAGAGCAGGTCCCAAGTTCAATCCCCGGTACCACAAATAAATAAATAAATAAGAAATTCTCTTTACACTCCCTTCCCCAATATTTCATGTCTCTTTTGTTCTGCATTTTTTCATCTTCTGCCCCCCAACAGAGCCCTGCCTATGCTATCTCTTTACTCAGTGCATGCTAGCTTCTACACTAGTTCATAGTGCCTCTGGGACAAGATTTTTTTCTTTGTTTCAGCTACTCCTATATTACTAAAAGTATACTTCTCACCGTCACAGAGCACCTGTGAAATAAATATGTATCAGGTGAGAGGTCAAAAATTGTAAGGGAGGGCTGGCCAAATAGCTGAGAGGATGAAAGCACCTGCCCACAGGGCAGGGGCATGGGGTTTGATCCCCCAGACCCGACATGCTGCACCCACCCCCAGGGTGTGCTGAGACTGTGATTGAGACTGGGCGTGGTGGCACACACCTACAATCAAAGTACTTGGGAAGCTACAAACAGGAAGATCACTATGAGGCCCATCTAGTAGTGAGACACTGAACACCCTGTAGACCCTTCCCTAAAATACAAAGAAAAAAAAAATCCTCTAATGGAGAGTGGCACATTCTTAAGGTCCCTCTACATTGGTACCCTTTTTCTTGTGTTTTTAATTACAGTTTTAGTTTGCTTTGTTTTGAGACAAAGTCTCAAGATGTTGATTTTTGTTTTATTTACACAGACACCTCGTAATTCTAAAGTGATACGAACCTGCCGTATTTTGTATCAGGGATGTTAATTTGGTATTGTGTCAAGCCAAAGTGCTTTGCTAACGTTGAGGGCGCCAGAGCCTGGAGAGCGGTTATCTGGATACAGCAAAGGGCGAGTCTTCGCTGCCCGCAGCGCCCTGTGGCACCTGACTGTACTGCAGGAAGCAGCCGCAGTCACGAGGAACGATGAGCGCTATGCTCCGTCCTCCAGAAGGGTCCTCCCGTGCAATCAGGGGATGACGGTATGTAATATCGTTTGAAGTAGTAAAAGGCACATCTATGTCAAGCGTTTCAACAAGCTTTACGTGTGTGTGTTTTAGATTTAATTTTATTTTAAAGAGTAAAAATAGCAGAAACAAAGATAGAAAAACAGTAACAAGCAAGAGTGCATATAGTACAGAATTTCAAAACAAGAAAATTTTAACAATGGTTGTATTATATATTTTCATCATCAAATCTATTTAGATCAATAGATATAGGTATGTAAGACTGGTCAAACAATTAAACACTAACACTTTCAATGAACATTTTTTAAACTCTTCCAAATGCATTTTGTATTTACGTCACTCTTACAAAAAATTGTAGGGGTTGAGGATACAGAAAACGCAGGGACCTGAGACTGATTCCTGGTACCGCCCAGAATTTATTTACTTATTTTTCTTCTTTTGAGTCTGCACACTAAGGAGAATATACGATACTTTCATTGTAGGTCTGCTTTATTTCACTTACGAGTATATGTTCAGGATACATCCGCTTATATATGAAGTCTTCTAGTTTATCATTCCTTATAGCTGAGTAATATTGCATTTTATGAAAATACCACATCATTTTCAACCATTCTTCAGATGATGGGCATTTTGGTTGTTTCCAAGATTTTATCTGTGTTCTCTACACGAGTTTGTTATTCCAGCGTGGTTCTCAGAGGGCAAGCAAGGACCAGGGATAGAGCTCAGCACTGTAAGCGCCTGCCTGACAGCTACAGGGTTCACAGTTCTATTCCCGGGAACGCAAGAGAAAAGGAAAGAGAGAGAGACAGAGAGAGAGAGAGACAGAGACAGAGACAGACAGAAAGAGACAGAGACAGACACAGAGAGAGATGGAGACAGAGAGATAGAGACAGAGAGAGGAAGGAAGGAATGAAGGAAGGAAGAAACAATGAAAGAAAATTAAAAAAAAAATAACTAATACTTCAGTCCAGGGAGAGAGCTCAGGGGCACAAGTGCCTGCCTGGCAAGTGCAAGGTTCTGAGTTTGATCCCTGGTTCTGCAAAAAAAAAAAAAAAGGCAAACAAATCCCAACACAAAGTCAGATATGAGGCAAGTCTCTTTGCTCTACAAAAGTATTTATAAATGGAATTTGGTCGCTATATTTTGTTTTCTAATAGGTGTCTTCAACAATTCATATCACAGGGTCAGCGAGGTAGCTGAGGGTCCAATCTCTGGTCCTGCATGTTGCACTGTCCCCCTGGGCGGAGGTACTGAGCTGGCCACTGAGTCTGGGTGGGGTGGTGTATGCCTATAATCCCAGCGCTGGGGAGGCTGAGACAGGAGGATCACTATGAGTCTGAGCTGCATAGTGAGACTCTGTATCAAATACATAAATGAAAAAAAATCATGTCATAGACTCGAATTTATAGTGGAAAGAAAATACTAGAACAGCTCAGCTGATGGTGCGCTGCAGAGATGGGCAAGGCCCAAGGCCCAGAGTCAGGGAGAAGGCAACAGTCCAGAGAGGGAAGTGGGCGCTGCTGTGGTGGAGACCAGGAGGGCTGACACAGCTGCGCTCCACAGCGGAGCGTTTGGTTCCGGACTGAGAGACAGAGTGACATGCACGAGGAAAGGAAGGGTTCTCGGCACGAGCTACTGAGCAGATGTTGGCACTGGCGGCAGACATGGAGAAGACCGGAAGGCGATAGGACGAGGGTGGGTGTGGCAGGCGTGTGCAAGACCAGGGTGCTGGTCACCGAGGTCCATGTGCTCACGTGGGTGTGACAAGAAGCAAGGGGCCGAGATCAACCGTGAATGACTCCTCCTGCGGAGCATAAAGGGCTCCATCTCCTAGTGAGCTGCCTGGTTCTGGAAACCCAGGAGCATTGCACAGACGGGAAGGAAACGCAAGCAACCTCTACTTGAGTGCATTGACCAAAGATACGAATCATTTGGAGCATCTCTGGAAACACATTCAAATGTTTTGAATTAAACTTCTGCAGATAACTTAAACTTCACTGAACCTTTCACATAAGCAACTCCTAAGGGCTTTAAAGACATATCCTATCCATTTCCTGCCATTTGCATTTTCTTATGGATTCTCTAGGGGGACATCTGTTCAGATGTTTATCTAAAGGTCTGGAAGCTTGCAGGGTTGCTTAACTTGGTTAGAGATAACTCAAGAAATTAGGGAAGAAGTTCTAGGACATGGACAAGAAGGAGGCGAGAGTTCGGGGGCAATCGGTCCTCTGGTACCAGGACCCTGGGTCTTACACCAGAAACATTTATAAAAGTAGTGACACAGAAGGGAATGTTTTTCACACATCTCCGCAGACAGAAAAAAAAAATAAACACATACATGACAGATTCCCTTTAAATATTTGTTGAATGAAAATATGAATGAATACTCCTCTGTGGCATTGCTGGACCTCTACAGCAGGTCAGGCATCCCGTATTTGTTTTTCTGCCATATGTAATACCATCCCTGGGTGACTTCAGTGATAAGACCTTACTTTGTCAAAATTCTGCAGGCGAGAGTTCTGAGATTAAGGTGTTTGTGAGGTTAATTTATTCTAAGACTTTTCTTCTTAGTGATCTTCTCCCGGTGCCGCTGCAGGATCCACTCTGTGGATCACTGTCTAAACCCCTCTTTTCATGAGGACATTAATCATAGTGGATGAAGACCCACTCCAGCGACCTCGCTGGAACTTAATTGGATCTTTAATGACTCTTTAAAGATCTCAAATATAATCATGTTCTGAGAAGGTGAAAGTTAGGATTTCAGTAGAAAAGTTATCCAACATAATAATCCAGAAACCGATCAACTGTATTTCCAAATGCCTGGAGAAATAACTTCGGGACTGTTGGCAAATTCTTTTGAGTCCCACACTTTTTTTCCATCTTGAATTTTTATGGACCTAGAAGTTAGTTTTCTCCCTCCCTTTTAGTCTTGTCTGTGCACAGATGGGCATGCTTGTGTGTGTGTGTGTGTGTGTGTGTGTGTGTGTGTGTGTGTGTGTTTTATAGGTGTCTGTCCATAGAGAGGAAAAACATGGTAGGAAGAGGGCTTCTAAATATCTGAGGCTATTTGAATATTCTAACAGAGGCCTGATCTGCAGAGGTGTTAACGCATATTGAGAGACTGCAGGGTGTTTCTCCCTCTCTTCTGGAGAACTACATCTTGCCTGGTAGTTTAAAACCTCTGCAAAGAGTAGGGGAAAGGCCTTTAGAAGGGACAAGCGTCTATCTCCAAAGTTGACCACAAATCCTTTAATCTCTGGATACAGTTCGGTTCATCATAGTAGAACTGTGAGCAACGCCATGGGAAGGGGGTCGCCTGGGTGCCTCAGGCTTTTCCTTGTTGCTGAGACAAAATGCCCTGCACCCACAACGCAGAAAGGATGCGTGTGCTTTGGCTGACCCTTTCAGGCCATGGTGAGCTGGTTCAAAGTCAGAAACAAGATGGTGGAGGGGCGCCAAGAAGGAGATGATGGTGAACCCAGGCAGCCGGCCAGGAGAGGGAAGGAACAGCCGGGACCAGAATCTGGCCTTCTAGGTGCTGTCCTGGCGACCACCCCCAGCCGGGCCCCAGCTCCTAGATGCCCGCTCAGCTCCTCGCCTCATGACCCGTGAACCCACAGCTCCCGCAGGCTTTAGCAGCCATCAGCCTTCACCCATGTGAGAATCTGCAGAGACGTTTCGATATACAAAACAGTCATCTAAAACCCCACCTATCTAAGGCCGTGGTTTACTCGCTAAAGAGTTTCAGTAGTATTTTCTTCTTCTTGAGCTTTCTAATGATTTCCATTTCTCTTCTGCTATGTTTTTGTTGGGTTTTGTTTCTTTGTCTTCCAGCACTGGGGATCAGACTCCGAACCTTGCACTTGCCAGGTAAGTGTTTAAGGCACTAAACTACATCCCTGGCCTACGTCATCTGCCTTTTTTCACCTACAGTTTCTAGCTTAAGAGAGATAAATAAAAAGAAAACAGAAAAAATCCAATAGAATAATATTTTAAACTACTCTTTCCTTTATCTATTTTTCTGTCTACTGGGAAGAAATGCCGAAGTGCCAATCTTCTCCCCTTAGTTAGATTAAGAGATTTATAATCTGTCAGTATGAGCAGGGAATTCTTTTTTTTTTTTTTTTTTTGTTCACCCACTGTATTCCTCACTCACTTTCAGGAAGGCATTTGTGTCTTTATTTTTCATTAAAGACAAAACCCTCTGCTCAGCTCCACCATTTTTGGACTTAATTTCATGCTACAATAAAGAGACAACAATTACAGTGCTTCATTAAATTTAATAAAGCACCATTACTAAAATATGTTTACTAGCATCATAAAACTGCCAACTTTATGAAAATCTAGTTGGCTATGCACAATATTTCATGAATCCCTATGCAACAAAAGAAATAACAAAAATATCTTTTAGCTAACAATTGTATAAATGAATGTACTTGGGAAAAGTGAACAGAAAACATTTAGTCCATGTGTGACCTTTTTTTTCTCCCTAAATGTAATCCACACAAGAGTAAATATAATTTATCTATTTATTTGCATTTAATGCTACATAATAAGTACAACCTTGCTTCCTCTGTATAGTTATTTTTTCATAAAAATATTCATTTTATCTTTTTATTTTTCCTATTATTTTTTCTTTTTTATTAGTTTTAAGAAGAGATAACAATGAGACCATTTCAAAACACGTTAGTAGGATAGCCACAATAATTAACACAATGCATATTGTCTTTGTAGTTGTTCAGAGTACAAGGTGCAGACATAACTTTTCTAAACACTATTGGTACAAATATTTCTTCTCATTATAGTAATATAAAGTAGTTGCATACATAGTCCAATATTCCATGATAGTAGTGGGTTATTGGCAGAGCTAGCAATGTTGGAATCTGTTGACTTGAGCCTTTTATAGTTTAGCATACTAATCTGGTGTTACATTTCATGCCTGTGGTTAAACTTTTCTGCTGGGTGGTTAATTTTTTAAATCATATTCTATAAGGATTTATTAGAATATCAATGATTGATGGAAAATACTGGTTCCATGTTAAGTCTAAGACATTTAATATTCAGAAAGATGGTGATATACCTGCTATAGACTAATAATATCACTAAGCTTCTCTTCTGGAGGGTTAAGAACTTAAGTTTGCAGACCAAAAAATTAGAGAAAAAGAAGGGCTACAAGGATAGCCAATATTTTGGCCCTAGCCCTTCAAGGTCAGTGAGGACTCAGGACATAAGAGAACCTGTGCTGTAATGTCCTGTAACTCAGTGATTTCCCAAATTTTCTGTTCAAGGAGATTATGAGGCCACAAAGGGAAAGGGACTGATGATGTATAGTGTGCCTAAGGAGAGTCACCTAGAGAGAAAACATCCTCTTGGGTTTTCACAGAGAGCAAACTGGTTAAGCAATGGCTGTGACTCTTCCAGATGGCTGACCCTGACAACAGTTCTACAAAATGCTGTATATGGTGTCAAGGTAAATCCTGAAGGGATTTGACTAACTTTGTCAGATACAAAAGTTACATGTTTTGTTCTATAGGTCTTGCTTTAATGTAGTTATAGTTATTGACAATGAATACAGATTCTTTAAGGGGTTACAATATTGCAGTTACTTGCGCTATTTGTCTATATACACATTTATCTAATTGCACTATTTTAATGAACTCCACCTCAGCTATGTTAGTCACAAAAACCTACCTGGCTGTTCTTCTCCTGGGGCTCTGCGGAAAAGCTTATTTGTGGCCAGCTTCTGAAAATGAGAAGACTTGGTAACACAGGGTAAACTGTGGGACGGGTGTGACACGTGCTTTTAGTCATTGTTGTGACAAGTGAGATGAAGCATGTATTAATTAAAATATGCATAAATGTTAAAGGATTTGGTAACCGATAATCCTTGTGAGGTTGTAGGGAAATGTTTCAAGGACTCCAACAGGAAGTAGAATGTAGCTTGTATAATAATAATGAATACCCTTGACTTGTGGACATGCAATCGTAATAAATCTGTTCCCAAGCTGTACCCTCTGTGTTCTGCAGGATGCCATCACTCTGTCACATGGCGCTCTTAAGAACAACCCCAAGTAGCTCAACTTGATTACTCTTTGGTTCTACTTATTTAGACAAATTGTTTATTCATTGTCTCTACTGTTTTTCTTTTAGTGTATTTAGCTCAGGGTCCACAGGGTCTCCCTGTACAGAACAGATTCACAGCGATCCTCCTATGACCAGGCACCACCACGTCCAGTCTCAGTTGGGTCTCATCGTGCCTTGGGGCAGAGCCTGCATGACACGCTGGGTATCGAACCCCAGTCCCTGCATCTGCCTAAGCAGACACTTTAATCCACTGAGCTATCTGGCTGGTCCTCTGCTGGCTTTTTTTTTTTTTTTTTGGTCTTAATCCCAGAAAAAAAGGATTTGTTTGTATTTGTGTCATTATTATTATTATTATTATTATTATTATTTTGTCTTTTATAAGATAAGCCCATGATCGGTAACAGAAATAGAAATGTAGGCAATGAATCTTTTTAAGCTTCGTATATGAAGTCATGCCAGTAAAAATCTTCTATCAAAAATAAAATAACTAGCCGGGCGTGGTGGCGCACGCCTGTAATCCTAGCACTCGGGAGGCTGAGGCAGGAGGATTGGTGCGAGTTCGAGACCAGCCTGGGCTACAAAAGTGAGCTCAGGACCAGCCTCAACTGCATAGCGAGACCCTGTCTCAAAAAGACAAAAATAAAATAAAATAAAATAAAAATAATAAAAATAAAATAACTATAAATGTAAAAACGGGTAAAATGTAACGACTTAATATTGTTAAATTGTAGTGTTGAACGTTTTCAAATGGGGGAAATTTTTATATGCATATATTGCTTTGTCAGAAAAATGAAATCTCAGCTTCTGTTTCAAGACTTCTGTTCTGAATATTTTTCAATGATTTGGTGATAACTAATCTCTCTCTTCTGTACATGCTCAACAGACAATATAGAACAATTTGTCACTTTATCTTCACTTGTCATCAGAGAGCATTTTTTGTTAATTTTTATTTCAAAAACCTTTTCATGGTGTAATACACTCTAATTGTTAGGAAACATCTCAAATATAGGATGTGACAGATTTATAAAATCTTGTTGCACAATAAATTCTAGAACTTTCCACATTTTTTTCAGGACTCACTGTGGCCAGCTTTTCAATGTCTCTGCAACAGAAAACGATTTTAGACACAGTTAAGAACTTAAGGGCTGGACAAGTAGCTCAGAGGATTAAAGTGCCTGTAAGCAGGCACAGGGCAGGGGATTTGATCCCAAGGCCTGCCATACGTGCCCCACCCCTGGGACATGCTGAGATGGCAGTAGAGACTGGGCAAGGTGGCTCACACCTGTAATCCCAGCTCTGGGGAGGCTGTAAACAGGTCGCTTCCTACAAGTCCAATCTAGTAGTGAGACCCTGAACACCGTATAGACCCTTCCCTAAAACACAAAAAAGAAAAAAAAAAAAAAAACCTCAAATGTACAGATTGAGCCTCCCCAACCTAAAAATCCAAAATCTGAAATGTTCTGAAATTAAAATATTTGAACATTGGGCTGGCGAGATAGCTGAGAGGTCTAAGTGCCTGCCTGGCAAGCACAAGGACCCAGGGTTCAATCCCCAGTACTACAGGCCGTGCCAGCCACTGAATCCCGGTGTGGTGGTGCGCACCTGTGATCCCAGTGCTGTGGGGTCTGAGCTGCACAGTGAAACCCTGTACCAAATCAATCAATCAATCAATCAATCAATCAGTCAATCAGTCGAGCACCAGTAAAACATTCAGAAAGTGCGAAATTTCAAAATATTCTGAGATTTGAAGTTTTGAATTAGGGAGGCTCAATCTGTAAAGTCTATGAAAATATTCCAAAATTTGAAACATTTCTGGTCCCAAGCACTTTGGATCAGGGAAACACGATCTCTACTCACACAGAACAGCAGAATTGAAGTGACTGGAGTTTTATTTCCTTGCTTTCATGATCATTGTGGTTTTAACTCTTCAGCCCTGACATGCAGTGTCTTTCTTGGGTCAAACTACGCACCACACCTAAAGTGAGCTTAGCTTTTCTCAACCATTGCAAGCACAGTCTTTGAAGGAAGGCATGTGAGTAACTTGTATCTTGGTGGCACCCACTACAGAACTGAACCAGATTAACCTTAATGTGCATACAATTTTTATTCCAGGGTGCATACTGAAGCTTTCTGACCTAGATATTATCCTTCTGCTGTGCAAACTCAGATATAAGTGGTATAAACACAAAATCTTAGTAGCATACATTTTCCTTTGTTTCCAGGAAAAAACACTTATGATCAACATCATTTAGAATTGTTGACTTTTTTGTCTGCACCCAGAGCAGATCTCTTTTGTCTCCTCTGCTCTTTGCACCTTATTCCTAGGAGACCACTTATTATGGGTTATTCATACTTCTGTCTTGTGAGCTGAGACAGTGAACACTTCTATGCTAGGATATCTTCCCAAGAATATGCGGAGAATCATCTTGGTGGTTATAGCATTTTACACTGTAGTGAAGCTTTGCTTCATGCCAATATTATAGCAGTCTCTTCTTCTAAGGCAAAGACCAATTACACAAGACTACTATTCCCTGATCTTGGGGAAACACTGATAGGTTTTTTCAGGTTCTCAGCCCAGCAGAGAAACAAGAAAGGAAACAAGGTAGAAGGAAAACGTGAAGAGGGGCCTTATGTTCTTTGTGGACACGGAGAGAATGTGGGGAAGGATGAGGAATTCTCTCAGTTGGAACAAAGAGAAGCTGAGGCTTTTATGGTCTTTTGGTCAGGTTGGAATTTGAAGGGGATGTCTAGATATACCTGAGGAGAGCTGATTGGGGTCTTCCCTGAGGCAGCGGGAAGGGTGGAAGTAAATCATACTCTGGGCTAAGTTGGAGAAAAAGAGGGAGGTGGTCTTGGGAATATGGGCTTTTGTTTTAAGGGCATCGGCCATATTTGATGAACACCATGATGATTTCAGCAATTCTTTCTAGGGCCAGAGTCTATCACACAGAACCCACTGCATGGGTTCTGTGTCATAAGAGTCGTAAAAGCTGGGGCTCAGGGACCTGGGACAAATAGTGATTTTATTCCAGGGTGTCTTAGTTACTTTTCTCTCATTGCAGGGACAAATACCTGACACCCAAAATGAAGGAAGGAAGGGTTTATTTAGCTCACAGTTACTAGAGGTTTCAGCCCATGCTCAGCTGGATCCAAGACAGAGAGGCACATGGCAGAGAGCAGCAGTTCACGGCGGCGGAACATCAACAATATGGCGACAGAGGCAACAGACCAATCAGGGCGGCAGAGCAACAGCACAAGTCTGTCTCTCTGTCTCTCTCTTTAAATTACATCAAGCTCTCTGCCTCAGCCTATCTGCCTTAGGTGACACTCATAATCCCAGAAGTACTTAAAATACATAATCCCAGGGATCATGGATCAAGTCTCAAACTCTAGATCAGTACTAAATCACATGATCCCAGTAACTCATGAGTCAAGTCGCAATCTATAGAAGTCCCCGTCCCATGACTGCATGAGGCTTTGGGGGGACAACTAGACATAAACCTTAACACAGGGTAATAGGGTATCCCTGTCACCGCAGCCTATATAGTCCTTTGTCTCTGACGTCAGAGTATTCTGCCTTTTACCAGCACCTGTGAGACTACATCACGCTACCGTGTTACCTTTCATTCGGTTGGGGAAAATCTCACAGGCCATCTTACAGGATTCTATTCCAAATATTTTGAAGATAAGCTAACCTTTGTAATGTGCAAAGGAGAGCACTTGACCTTTAACAGAGGGATAAACAGGATCTCTTGATTTCTTATGCGGGTTATATAAAAATGGTTTAGTCTTTAAATGTCATCGACATCGCCATGGTTCGCATGTATATTGCCATGGTGATGAGGAGTGTCACAGAACCAGAGACGTTCAGAGCCGTGAAAGAAACAGAATGAGGAGGGCCAGACAAACGGATCAGCAGACCACAGCGCCGGCTTCGGCAGAGTGCAGCCTCGGGGGTTCCATGCCTAGCTTGCCACGAAGACCACAGCCCTCAGGCACGCTGCCGTGGCCTTGAGGCTGCATGTGGCGGCAGGCACCTGTGATCCCAGAGCTTGGGAGGCTGTAAGTGGAGGATCACTCCAAGTTCCGTCTACACAGGGAGACCCTAAAGACCCTGTACTAAGTACAAAAAAGAAAGAAAGAAAGAACAAGCATTAGATGTGTCGCAGAAGAAAGAAAGCAGATGGAAGGAAGAGTGTCTAATATTAATTAATAACGTGGGCTTTTAATCCACGTGCCATAAGGGCGGTCACATGAGGCTATAGGACAAAGAAGGTAAAGTTTCTCAAGCTTGGATTGAAAAAGAATAAAGCCTGGATTGTACTAAGGAGGCACTGCCACTGCCATTTGGTGCTCTTTCTTTTGCCTAACATTTTATTTTGCTGTTTGTCTGTTTCTTCTTTTTTAGAACTAGGACAGGTCTAGGACCTTGCACTTGCCACGCAGGTGCTGAAGCCACTGAGATATGTCCCCAGCCCTAAGGAACAATGCTCTTCACCAAGGGATCCATGTGCTTCTCTGCCTCTTAATCTGTCTCTGTCGTCTGAAGTGGCAGTATAACTCTAACCTGTTTTTTGTTTGTTTGTTTTATTTTTTTGTCTCTTTTTATGAAAGTTTTCGTTTTGGAGAACTCCCTTCCAAATGTGAACATTAGAAGAGAAAATTAAACAAAATTAGTCTGTCATTTTGTTTTTCAGCTCTGGATATCATTATAGAAGTTTGTTTGACTTCCTGTGTTTTAGTATATTGTTTCTGATTGCCTTTGTGATTCCTTGAGAGACCCCCTTTCCTTGGGCACTAAGCCCAAGGAGCTCAGCTGGAGCTGATGGATGTAGCGCAAGTATTCGGGTCACTACTATTACGCACTGGCATGTTTTCAGGGGAGTAAAGTCAGAAAGGAGAGCATCTACATCCTTTCCTGGAATAAACCTGGGATGAACCACGAAAGCCTGTAGAGACTGTGCATTCGTGTCAGAGTCTAGAGAATCTATTCTCTTGGGAAATCTATTAGACCCCTTGTCATCACACGGGTAGTGTATTATGTTACAGTCCAAAAAATATAATTTGGATTAGAATTCCACTATGGCTATCCTAAGTATAAAAAGTACTTCTGGGATGCCAAGGTGGAAATAAGTCATTAGTCTCTTTTCCTGTTTTGCCCTCCCTTTCTTCTTTTCTCCTTTCCTCTCTCCCCTCCCCACCCCTCCTCTCCTCTCTCCTCCTCTCCTCTCCTCTCTCCTCCTCTCCTCTCTCCTCCTCTCCTCTCCTCTCTCCTCCTCTCCCCTCCCCTCCCTTCCCTCCCCTTGCTTCCTCGCCTCTCCCCTCCCTTCCCCTCCCCTCCTCTCCTCCCTTCCCTCTCTTCCCCTCTCCTCCCTCCTTCCCTTCCTATCTTTCTTTTCTGTGATGAATCACTAGGCCTAATGCACTGCCCAGGCTGATTTTGAACTCCAGTATTCCAGTGATCCTCTTGGGGCAAGAACTCGAGGTGTAGGGAGAAGATTCAGAATTACTTACCTTTCTTAAGCTATTCCGGCCTTGGCTTCCTCATGTGTAAACTAAGGTCAACAACTGGATATGCATCACATACCTGTAGTCCACGCTAAATGGATAAAGTAATATGTACGGAGTCCTTACAACACCTTCTGATGTACTAAAGAGCTATAACCTACAAGTAGATCCTATGCTTAAACAGAATATTTCTTTATTTATTCATTCATTCATTCATTGCCATCTTTGTGAGACAGGGTCTCACTCTATAGTTCAGACTGGCCCTGAGGTCATTTTGTAGCCCAGGCTGGTCTCTAACACATGACGATCGTCCTGCCTCGGCCATTTAACCCAACTCTTATTCACCCTCCCTTCCACGCTGAGTCTCCTCTGGCTGGCTCTGCAGTGTCTCCACAGCTTCTGGAAACAGCTTGCAGCCCCATTCCTACAACATTTGAACTCAATCATTAGGTATTATGAGCATTTTTTTTTTAATTCAGAGGATATAAGGACATACAACAACTATCTCCCCATTTGTGCCATCATGCCTATTAAACTATTTTGGCAGTATCCTGCCTCACTTTAAAATCTAATAAACGTAGGTTTGTTTGTTTGTTTTGTATTTTAGGGAAGGGTCTACTGGGTGTTCAGGGTCTCTACTAGATCAGACTCCAGTGATCCACCTGTTTACAGCCTCCCAAGAGCTGGGATTATAGGCGCACGCCACCACGCCCAGTCACGATTGCTGTCTCAGTGTGCCCTGGGGGCATGGTCAGCATCATAGGCCCAGGAGATTGAACCCCTGGCCCCTGTGCAGACACTTTAATCTTTAATCTGCTGAGCTATTTGGCCGGCCCACAAGCATAGTTTTGTTACTTAAATTAAAATTTATTTTGAAATATTTCAAATTTGAAATCGGAGAACATTTGAGAATCCCACCATGTACCTAAATACAACTGAAAATTCTTTGACACCAGAGCAATGAAAGGAAGTTAACAAGAGGAGCTTAGAGAAGCACTGGTATGTAGGGAGGAAGTGGTTGAGGCTCTGCTATAGTGTCCACCTGTGGTAGAGGCAGGCTGAGCAGACGTGTGTATCAGAGAAGAGACGGATGGATGTGGACACTTTACTGGGTACCAGAAGTCACTCTTTTCTCCACAGGAAGCTATTTAGGGGCCTGATTGGTAAAGGAAGCCGTGAATGGAAGAAGATTTCCTTCTGTGACGGCGATTTTTTCACGTTCTAGAGTTTTCTAAACCCATAAGAAGGAGGAGGCAGCAAAGAGCTGGTCTGCCTCCTGCCCCCAATTCTTAGCTCAAAGTTCAGCATAAACAATGAAACAGATTTGTGGTAGAGTACAGGCCGTGGGACATCAAACAGGAAGTGGCACTTGGGACATTTCATTAAAGATGGACACAAGACTCAGGGAGCTAAAGGCAGCTTGAGCATCGACACCGAGAGTATCGACGGGTCAGTGCACTTTAAGGGTAGGGTTACACCACGGCAGTTTACTGTTGTGCTAATTCGGGAGTGCATTTTTATTTTTTCAGTCATCACTTTGAAATCAGCTTCCCTGGAACTCAGCCCTTGGATGCTGTCACAGGTTCTAGGTCACTGTCAGGTACAGAAACGGGATCCATCCCCAGCAAAGTTCCAGCTCAATTTCGATTGGTGACAAGATGACACTTTTGTAGAACCCACATTTGACCCAGGCAGTGAACAACGGCTGAGACAAGAAGGCCGAGTTGTATTTTCCATCTTCATTTTTCACTTTCTTCTCTCCCTTGCACTCTTTTATGTCTCTGGTTGCTCAAAGCTGAAGAAAGGAGAGATAAAAAGGAAGAGAAAGAAGAAAAGGAAGGCTTTTTTAATTTGGCCAATATAGTTCTGTTGGGCTCTGATGTGTTGTGGCAGGAAAAAAAAAAAAAAAAAAAAAAAAAAAAACACCTCCCATGGGGCATCTCTGCAGATTCCTCCTGTGGCCTCCACATTGCACACTTGCCCAATATGAGTGAGATTCTCTTTGGCTGACAGCCTGGCCCTCTGCCTATAGTAGCATACCTTGACACTTTCTTTCTGGGTTCCCCTTTCCTCCATAAAATTTCTCCCTGGATTAGTAACTCCAGGTGACTTGAAAGGAGTTAAGTGCTATGACATTCACTTTTCCCCCAGGGACAAAGCAAATGCAGGCTTAAAGGTCCTGAAGGTGTGTCTCCAGTTCTCCCAGGATTCCTGGCGCTACATCCTAAATGGCTCAGAAGGATGTCTGTGGCTCAGTAGCTATTTAGCCAGCACAGATCATAATGAGAGTGTTTGCTATAGTAAAGTTCAAAGCAATCACTGACCAAAAGTCAGTTTATAATTCTACCACAGGGCCGGCAGGGCAGTTAGCTCGGTGGTCTAAGCACCTGCATGGCAATCTCAAGGACCCAGGTTCGATCCCCAGTCTCACATGCTATGCCATCCCTGGGGTGCAAAGCCGGTCCCTGAAACTGGACATGGTGGCACACGCCTGTAATCAGGAAAATCATTATGATTCCAAGCCGCATAGCAAGACCCTGTACCAAACGAATAGATAAATAAGTAAGATTTTAGAAAACAATAATAATTCCTACTGGGATATTAAAACAACGAACAGTACCAGTGATGAAATATGCTGGTGAAAAAAGCAATCTTGTAGGTCCAAGTTGTGAATAATTACAGCAGTTCCTTTTCAGTATTAATAATCTGCAGTAGGCTTCAAAGTAGCTTACTGTTACTGTTTACCCTTCACCAAACACTCGTTCTCCAAGGACACTGATTTAGAGACTTCTTACATACTTGCTGCGGAGAGAAACACTCAGCTTCATTGGCCCCGTTTTGGAAGTCACTTTAGAATCATTAGGAATGATTGGCACTCATTTCAAAGAGGGACTGTGACTCTGAATTAGAAGAGATTACAGACTGCTGACTTAAATAATAGATTTGAAATAAATATGGATAGCCCAGTGGTGACAATGACAACGTCGTGGGACACAGGTTACTTCAGTTCCATCATTCACGGTGACCTCTTTAAAATTAAGCAGTGAAACAGATAAAATTTGCAAGGGGTCATATTTTTGTTCGGAAAGTACAAGTTGGTGTCTATTAATGAAATGCTTTATGAGTTTTTTAACATTTATTTATTTATTTGGTATAGGGTTTCGATACACAGCTCAGATCCTCCTGTCTCAGCCTCCCCAGTGCTGGGATTACAGGCATGTGCCACTACTCCCGGTTTTGGTAGCCTGCGTGGCATGATGTACCAGCAATGGAACCCGGGTCCTTGTACTTGCCAAATAGGCACTTAGACTGCTGAGCCATCTCTGTAGCCCTATACTAAATTTTAGTAAGAGCAGGAAAGTGAAGTCTTATTTCGTTTTTCTTAATTCTTATTTAATTGAGATAAATTACGAAGTTATTTATGATTATGACAAAGCAATAGGGAAGCAGAATTTTTTCCTGACCACATTAATGTAATTTTCAAAATATTAAGAAATTACATTTTTTCTTCTATACTGCTGTCTTTATTGACATAATTATATATTGGAAGTTTAATAAAAATGTTTACCTTCATTTATTTTCTAGTTAACATTGTTACTTGTGTTATTTTTGGATTATTATTGAATTTTTAAAAAATTATCCACAGTGAATTATAGATGCTCACTGGGCTGAGAATAAGGCATTAATCTGCCTATCTTGTAACATCTTTGCTTATCTCTCCACAGAGCTCTCTGGAGGCTTTTTCACGTAGCTTGCCATCATGCCAAAGTCCACTCTAACCAGAACTTTATGCCATCTTTCCTCACACTGAAATTCTTTTCTAAAATTCCTCTCCGGGCCTGCAAGATAGCTCAGCAGTCTAAAGCACCTGCTGAAGCAAGCTTAGGCAACCGCAGGGACTGTCATTCGATCCTCGGCACCATATGCTCTGCCAACCCAGGAGTCCCAAGGGAGTTCCTGAATTACAACCCAGTTAGGCAAAGGATAGCAAACCGCAGAGCTCAGTACTAAACAGCTGAAAGCAGGACATTCCTTCTAGCTGCTTAGAGCCAAACCGATCAGTGCCAACATGGCATTCAATTCTGACTTATTTCTTGCAATAATCCCCATAATTGTATGAATCCTCATACAACGCTTGTATGATATGTATTTGTGTACCTTGCTAAATTTTCATTCTTACTTTCAACTCAAATGTCAGATCCTTGATTAAATATTTAACGAGCCCCCAAATTCACTATTTTCATCTGCCTACCCGTGATATTATGATTCGACTTCTCTAACACTTTTATCTAACTTTGGTTGTAACTGATTTGTTTCACAGACATTACCCTCACCCAACTTTATTTGTTTTGGGGGATTTTTTTTTGTTGTTGTTGTTGTTGATACAGTGTCTCATCACACAGCTCATAGTGATCCTCCTGTCACAGCCTCCCCAGAGCTGGGATTACAGGCGTGTACCACCACACCCAATTTTGGTGGCCAAAAAGGGCACACCTAAGGTTCCAGGGCCAATACTACATACAGTACTGGGGATCAAACCTGAGTCCTTGAGCTAGCCAGGTAGGTGCTTAGACCATGGAGCTATCTCCCCAGCCGCCTCACCAAACTTTAAACCCTTTGACATTAGAGTTCATGTCCTATGTACTTTCGTAGTATAGCTGTCCTTCTTTCCGATGAAACACACAAACATTTCTCTGCAATAGTTATTCAGTGGCATATTTGGAGAAGAATGAGTGCTAAAATAAGAACTATGCTGTCCAGGGTTTACTATGTGACGGTCAAATACTGAGTCTCAGAAAAATAATCTAATCAGTTTTTCTTGAGTATTATAATTTATACCATGGTCACAACACAATAAATGTTTCAACTAATGAAGAAAATGTAGGAAGTTTTGCTTAACTGTCTCTGGGCTGAGAAGAATAATGAGCACGTACATGGAGCAACTAGGTGAAGAGTGTCGTCTCCTCCTCCTCCGCCTCCTCCTCCTCTGCCCCCTCCTCCTCTTCCTCCCCTTCCTCCCCTTCCTCCTCCTCTTCCTCCTTCTCCTCTTTCTCCTCCTCTTCCTTCTTGTCTTTCTCCTCCTCCTTCTCCTCCTCCTCCTCCTTTGTGGTGCTGGGGATTGAACTGCAGTTCCTGCACCAACCTAAGCTTGCTTAAGCCGGTGCTTTAGACCACTGAACTATCTTGCCAGCCCCAGAGTATCTTCATCCATGTTGTGTGGCAATAATAGCAAAGCTAAGACTGGAGAATTGTTTTAAAATTTATTTCCCTATACTTCCAGAGGCCAGGAAACCCAAAGCTTTGGCATCCGAATCTGCCATGATTTGGTAGAAGGCTCCAGGCAACAAGGAATGCACTGCATTTCATTTTCACAGTCCTTACCTAAATGTGAAATCTATAATCCAATTCTTCAATAATATAGATAGGCCTCATTTTCTTAAGAAAAATAAGATTCCAAGGTGTCAGGGTAGAAAAGCATTGACTAATTAATGGAAGTTATATTTAAAAATATTGGGGGCCAGGAAGATGGCTCTGTGGCACAACTGCTTGCCTGGCAAGTGCAAGGTCATAAGTTTGAGCCCCAGTCCCGCCAAAAATTAATTAATTAAGATAAAAATATTCATTTTGCAAATAATATTTTATTCCACCAAAAATGTTTTGCTAGTTTTTTTAGGTGTGTGGTACGGGATCTTACTACACAGATTGGACTCACGGTGGTCCTCCTGTTTCCAGGTTTCGAAGCGCTGGGATTGCAGGGGCACGCCACTATGCCCAGCCTCAGGCCCAGGCTCAGCATGCTCTGGGGGCGGGGCCAGCACAGTACGCCGGCAATCACGCCCAGATTCCTGCATCTGCCTAAGTAGGCACTTTAATCCCCTGAGCTACAAATCTGGCAGGCCTTAATATTTTTAATAAAGTTCCAGTTTTATAGAGTTTTCCTCTGGGAAGGGGACAAATTTCAATGCAAGAGATTACAAACTAAAGTGATCATCCCTCAAATCCCAAATCAGATCTCATTTCCTGAACGAAGCCTTCCCTCGTTTCTTACTTGCCAGCTTTTCTGCCCACAATTAGAAAGGAATCTCCATCCTTAAAATCAAAATAGAAGAGTATTTCTTAACATACCACTAGAATTACGTACACCTTCAAAAGCTGATCCATCACATGAAGCCGCATGCATGTCATGTGACATCAAAGCTGGCTGTTCAGTATGACACACGAAGACCTACAAATACCGGCACTTCAGACCTCTCAGTTTCTTCCTGTTTAGATAGGTAGCATCACAGAGGCAAACAGAAGTATGTACCTTGAGTCACTGAATGAGATACATTTGCATAGGTCTACAATGCATCTTCTTTTATCGAAAAAACCCACAGAACTCTAAATTTGGTCTGGTGTGAAAGTGCAGTCTTCTCCTTTTTTCTTTTTCTTTCTTTCTTTCTTTCTTTTTTTTTTTTTTTTTTTTTTTTTTTTTTTTTTTTTTTTTTTTTTTTTTTTGCAGGACCAGGGACTGAACTCAGACCCTTGCACTTGCCAGGCAAGTGCTTATTTTACTGAGCTATTTCCCCATCCCCCGTCTCCATTGTTAAGTGTGGTAAATCTGAGAAAGCCGTCGGATCTTTCTAAGGGTTAATTTCTTCATCTCTAGATCAGCATCATGAGTCTGCTTCAGGCAGCCTTTGTCAGAGACTACCGAGATTAGATGTGCAAACATATCTTACATAATATTTGCCCCAGTAGAAGATCAGAAAGGATTTAGTTGGTATCTACTTTTAACAACATGCTAATATGATGTCTGACCTTTGGTTTACGTATTTCCAAAAGAAAAGGATGGGAAATATCAGAGTGTTTTAGGAGACAGTGTGAGGAAAGGTGTCCATCCTGGTGAAATCATCCCTGGACTGTGATAGGTCCAAACTGACGCAATCAACCAGGTCAGGCATTCTAACCCAAGTGGAAGATGTACTGGGAGCATCAAGCAGGCTGGCTGTCGAGCAGACCAACACAGCAGTGAGCAAAGGGGGTCAGGAGACTTTGTAGGATCTTTCAGGGAGGGTGACCATGGGCAGGAACAGCCAGGTAACAGGATGGGGGCGGTGGAACAGCTGAGGGAGAGCTCATCTCGGCAGGCTACCTGGTCTGTGGGAGACCTTCAGTGTTAATAAAGGAGAGTTTCCACGGTTGCCTGTCCAGGTCAAAGTCAGGGGAACCTGTTCTGCGGTTTTGGGTTTAACCGGCTCTGCACGGGGCCAAGGGAGAGAGAGTTTGGGGGCAGGGTGCCTGGGCAGCTTTGAGTTCTGACCTAACAGCAACTTGGGTGAGGGTCTCAAAGGAATCTTGGGAAGGGGGAGAGGGGCTCTGGAACTCCAGGAGAGAGCAGGGCTTGTGACTGTGTCGCCTGTTCCTTGTTCAGCGAGGCCCAGTTTGGAAGGCAGGAAGCCAGTACATCGATAGCTGGTTGTGGACGTTGATGTCATTTTTACTTGAATTCAGTCCTACATGGAGCCAGCATTTCCCCTTACTTTGTTCTGTGTCCTAGTGTGTCTTAACCTTTACGGCCTTTGAATCTAGTCTCCTTCGGTTAACAGCTCGGTGTCTAAGGAACACAGCGTCTTCCTCCAGGGAAGCCGAGCTTTCGAGCTTTCACAGGCAGAAGGATTGAATTGAACAGCAGGACGCTCGTTCCGTCTCCCTTACCTGAAGCCATAGGAATTTTGAGTTTCTTTATTTGTAAAATGTAGCACTCAGTGACCACCAGATCATCCAAGATCGCTAGTTCTAAGATGAGGAATTCAGCTCTTAGGAAGCTGGCTCAGATGCCCTTTTTTCTAAAATCATAACTCCTCCATTCTCTCAAAGGAATAGGAAACTTATGTACTTAGTCACAAAAATAACTTTCACTAAAAAAAAAAAAAAAAAAAAAAACCTGCATACCTATGTGTTTCAGAGCCTTAACCTTGCATATCAGAGCCAGCACAGAACGGTGCCACCGTGTGAAATCCTACAGTGGCCAAAATCCAAGAGAATCAAAAGGCAGAGCGATGTTACAGGTTCTCCAACCTGACAAGGAATAAAAGTCATTCTGCCCGCAGTATTGCGACTACTGCTAACAATTCGCTGTATCAAGAGAAAAGTGGGTCAGTTTTAAATACCCTGCTACTTTTAAAAATATAAGAAACTATCAAACAGTCTTTGTATGTGTCTTTTATGAAGGAGTAGATATTTTAAATGACCTGGCTGGCTTTGTGGATTAAATCTGTGTTTCCATGGCTTTGCCACCAGTGGAAAGCAAAAGGTGGTTGCTCCGCAGGATTTTTCTAGGAGGCGGCGGAGGTCACGGCAGCAAATCTCTTAAAATCTGCAGGCCTAAGGATTGGTTGTGTTAACCTTTAAAAGGACATGGAAATTATATTTCCTTTCCATTTCATTTTTAGCCAATTTTTGCTCCAGCTCTCACGCTGATTCTGGAAATTTCCAGCAACAAGCTAGGCGTCAACCTTATACTTCACACTGGCTTGCACCCTGCTCTGTGGAATCCTCGTCAAATCCCACGCAGCATTAGCAACACTGAGGAAGACCTCGCCTGCATGTCACCTGCATGGTGCCCAAGACATTTCTTTGTATTGTCCCTTGACTCACGAGTGACTGCCACAGCGATTCTGTTTTCTGTTCGTTTGTTATTTTTTCAGTGTGTTTTAGTACAAGGTCTACAGTGTCTTGCTGCACAGATCAGACTCGCAGTGATCCTCCTGCTTTCAGCCGCTCACGTGCTGGGATTACAGGCTGGCGCCACCGCACCCAGCCTCAGTCCCCGTCTCAGCTGGGTCCAGGGGCAGTGCTGGCACTGGCTTGTGGTACCCAGGAATCCAACCCCAGTGCCTGGGCTCTGCCTAAACAGGTACTTTAATCAGCTGAGCTATCTGGCCAGTCCTTATTCTGTTTTTCTATTATGACACAGAACAGAGTGTCTTGAGTCTGCCATGCGCTACATTACTCTGGAGCAAGTGCCATGCTCTATTTGCATAAATAAGTAAGTCTTTTGAAAGTTGCATAAAGCTGTGAAGACAGACCTCCACTAGAAATGCACTGCGTTCTTTCATTTTTAAATTCATTTCTTTGATGTTTATCTGCACCCCAGGAAGACTGTAGGGTCTCTTGGTGTGGATGGGAGTGAAAAGTGACTTATTGCTGCCATCAATTGAATGGATGTGGCAGAAATTGGCAAAAAAAAAAAAAAAAAAAAAAAAAAAAAAAAAAAAAAAAAAAAAAAAAAAAAAAAAAAAAAAAAAAAAAAAAAAAAAAAAAAAGAAAAAGAAAGAAAGAAAAAGAAAACACCTCACCTAGATCTGAAGTTACATAGGCTTTGAAGAGGCCACGTGGGGCTGCTCTTTCTGCCTGGCCATCAGTATTTATGATCTCTGCGAGGCTGTAAAGTGCTGGCCCTCAGTATTATGTGGCCATTATATTATACAGGTCACCTAGCTGGCTTGTAAAGTTTTTTCTCAGAATGTCCCCTATGCCCAGACCTGCATCTCTGTGCTCCTCTGTGAAGTTGAATTCTTGGACCTAAACTTGCTTCTGAATCTCTATTTGATTCTTCGACAAATCCTGTCTATGCCAATGCAGAAACCATGCCACCCACCCTCTTTCTAATTTTCCAATGATCTCAATTAAATCTAAACACTTTCACTATCTGATGTACTGCAAATGCCCTGGAAGCTGATTCATAGTTGACATTTGTGCCTTGGCCGAAGTGGCTCTTGGGAAATCTGCGCTTTGGTGGAGACTGGGTGAGACCTCCTGAGCCCAAACCACCCTCCCAGAAATCAGGGCAGGAAACTGCAACCTTGTTTCTTGTTCTAAGCTCAATGCTGCCCACCTGGTTATGGTGTCATTAGCACTTGGATGTGAGAGGCTTGCTCAGCGCTTGGAGAGGAGGGTGTGGAAAATGCTCTTCGGGAGGGGGCATGCTCTACTTGCAGAGCAATGGCAGCTGGAGTCACGCCATGGCTGCGTCTCAGGGGCCCCAAGAGAGATCTGCTTTGGCCTTGCCAAAATAATCAGGCGCTCTCTGTAATAACACCGCCTTCGCCGTCAGGCCTCCTCCACAGACAGGCAACTTTAAGAGACAGGTAAGAGAGAAAGGCATGGTACATACATGTGCACGCGTGCGCGCACACACACACACACACACACACACACACACTCCTCTCAAACATTCTCTTTCAGATAGAGGAGGCTCTGCACCATTCCCATGCCACCTCTGACAGAGAGAGGCTCAGCGTCAGTTACCTGAAGCAGAGACTACAGATCCTGTCTCTCTTTTTATCACCTCCATGAAGGTGGCTTGGGAGGCAAAATCCTTCCTCCACCCATGCCTTTTTAGAAACACAGTGTGGTTTGTCAGTGAGACACCCATGAACTGTCAGCCCTGGAAATCCTCCGTCTCCCCTAGCTTTGCTGTTCAGTAGGCCTGAGGTGACTCCTCTCCCTTCAGCAGAAATCCCAGAATGCAGTTTGGCTGCAATCGACTGAGCTCGGGGTACATCCTGGAGGAGGGTGGGGCTAATGGGCTCTTGCCCTGATCAATCAGAAGGAATTCGATTTGTGTATCAAATATCAGGGTACAAACAAAGGAAGCTTCCAGAATTCCTGACGGCCCTGTAGTAAACCCTGTGTGTGTGTGTGTGTGTGAGAGAGAGTTTACAGTACAGTCAAAAAGATAGGGCGTCTCTGAGAAGAGGTACTCTCTCTCTCTCTCTCTCTCTCTTTCCTTCTCTCCTTCCCTCCCTTGCCTCCCCCTCCCACCTCAGTACATGTCCCCAGCCGGTTCCACTTGGTGTGATTTTGTCATACCCCGTGATGCTGAGGTGGGATGGTTGAAAGGTCTGATGCACTCGATGGAGAGCTTCCATCCAGCCGCACATTTCTACGAGCTGCAGGCCTTCCAGGGTCCCTAACTTGTCCTGGGAGACCCTGTCACCTCCTCTCAGAATCCAGGCTCTGCCTGCTACATCTACATCTGAGCTGCATAAATGCGCTGTACAGGGCTTGTGAAAAGGCTCATTCAGGAGCAAGACATTAGACTCTGCCGAAGCGAGCACACACTCCCAGCAGCATTTGCCCTGGGCAGAGGAGTCTGGGCAGGCAGACACAAGTGCTTAAGTCTCCTTCCTCCTTTCTGCTGTTTTCCAGCATCACACTTAGCCTTTTATCTCCTTAAAATTATTTCCAGAGCATTGCGTAACATTTTAAGAAAATCTCTGCCAAACTTCTAACTTACATAGCTTAAGAGCTAACGTGTCCAGGCTAGCCTTACGCAGCACCCTGACCCTCTTCTTTAGCTTTGATCTCAAAACCAATCATATTCGTGCTCTGAGCTGTTTCCCTGGCATTTGTTTCTGTATTGCTGCCTGGTTCTCTGGCTTCACTGTTCACAAGTCTGTGCAGTTGAACCGTTTAGTGTATACCTTTTCTTTCCCCCTCATTTTGTTTTGTTTTTGTACCAGGGCTCAAACTCAGGATCTTGCGTCTGCTAGTCAGGTGCTTATGCCACTGGGCTATCTCCCCAGTTGGCCAGTACATTTTCATCTGAAGACAGAAGTAAATTTTTAACACTTAGCTCAGCTCTCCCTTCTCTGTCCTTTTCAGTACTCCACATGTGTCAGTTACGACCGACAGCCAGCCCGATGGCTCAGCAGACTAAAGCGCCTGCTTCGCCAGAGCGCAGTGGCCAGGGTTCGATCCTTGGTGTGCCGTGCCAGCCCTGACCCCAGGTGCACTGAGATGGTGATTGAGACCGGGCGTGGTGGTGCACGCCTGTAATCCCAGCGCTTGGGAGGCTGAAAACAGGAGAATCAGTATGAGTCCAGTCTGCGTAGTAAGACCCTGTACAAAATTCATAAAAGTAAATATAAAATATGACTTTACAAATATTACCTTCATTCAGCGAAATATTTCATTCAGCTACAGCTCATGATTGTGCATCAATGTTAGGAGCCCTGACATGAGGACTTTTCTTGTTTTGTCATGTGACTAATTTTCTTTCTGAAGATCTCTGGTTCTTCACAGACTTCTCTAGCACATTCTCTGTGGAATCTACCAGGCGGCCCCATGTCCTTGCCTTAGGCTTTTCCTGCAGGCTTCCCTGTGGAAGTCTGTGTCCTCCATGTGACAGTGACTTGATAATTCAATGGCTGCTCACAGCTGGCCATCCCAGGACCGCCCAGGGCCCATGGCTAGAGGATTCCCACGGCCTCTCTTTTGGGTGGAACCTCCTGACAGCACCCTGGTGGACGTCCCTGTCTTCTATCTCAGGCTCTTGAAGTATATCTGAGAAAGGATGCCTGGAAGACAAAATTTTGAGATGGAAAAAACATGCAAACATGTGAGTTTCTGCCCCCTTCCCAGCTTCTCCCCGAATGGGTCGTATGTCCCTCTCTGGAGCCCGAGGTGACCACTTACATGCTCTCCTGCCTCCCTGGAGGAAACGGAGAGTAACGTCTTTGCCACTGGTTCAGCCATGCAAACTTCATCTCACGCTTTTCTGGAACTGAAGATGTTGTCTCTAAAACTGCCATCTCATCGTGCTTTCTGTCAGTCAGTGCTGGGGAAATCTTGAATAGTTTATGTATACAACTTTAAAAAAAGAGAGAACACAAAATGGTAAATAGAAAAAGAACCTACAAACAATATAAAATTTCATTTATTAAAGTTAGCAAGAATTCAACAATGGAAGGCTGGCCAGATAACTTGGTAGATTAAAGTACCTGCAAGCAGGCACAGGAGCCCTGGGTTCAATTCTCAAGTCTGCTGTACCAGCCCCGCCCCTTGGGTGCACTGAGATGGCAATTGGAGAGAGAAGAACCAGTAGTGTAACTGCCTTCACATGAATATTAATAAGCATCTTTTTGAAATAAAGAACCAGTCCCTCAACCCTCAGAAATACCTCTCCCTTATTTAATAATCTCACTGTATGTAGGAACTTGGGGCAAAGCTTCACGCTTCCTGCAGCAAGCCTGGCCCCACTGCGTTCTGCTTCTCAGTGGATGTTGAAAAGCTGATGCCATCCCATTTTCCATTCCTTTTTCTGTAATCGGTGTCACTGCACTCTGGAAATTTTATTCTTCTTCACAGTCGAATTTGCTTTTCAACGGACGTAGAAGCACATACAAAGCACAAAGCAGCCTTTTTTTTTTTTTTCTTTTCTTTTTCTTTGCACTCCTGGGGATTGAACGCGGAAATCTCGCAGTAATCCTTGTCCTAGCCCTGAAATTGAGTGGGGTGGTGTGGGTGCTGTGTTACACGCACAGGAAGCACCAACAGTCTGAAATGGAAGAAGTCAGTGCAAATTTTAAATATAGATTTGAGGAAGGAACATAAATTATAACGGAAGATGCAGGAGTTAATGAACAGACAGGCTGCGTGAAAAATGAGGCGAGTAGTTGCAGTAAGAATCAATATTTGAGAAACCGAAAAAGGGTTCTCAGAAAGGATCTCAGAAGAGGAAAAGAAATCTCATGGAGTAGTCTTCTCTGGATGCCAGGCATCTGTTGTCTCTGAGGAGATACCCAAGGATGCCCACTGCCACAGCGCTGCCAGAGACAGACCAGGATGGGCTTGAGGGCTGCAGAAGGGACACAAGCAAAAGAATTAGGGAGTGGTCAGATGTTCCCAGTGAGCAAAAATGGCCCGAATTTCAGGCCTCATCCTCAGATAAATACAAGTTCTATTCCCTGAGATTAAAGTCCCACATCTGTCAGATGGAGTTCCAGATGGCTCAAGGTAGCTCTTAAGCACTCCGGATCAGGTGTTCTCAGTGAAAGCTGCTGTACATCTCAGGCTCCAGAGAGCGCCTACGCCCCTGGCTTTCCTGCGGTCAGGGTAGATGCCGAGGGAGAAGCCCAGTGTCAGCTCCACCACGAGGATGTGGTCCAGCTTGGTGAAGCCCTGAGGCTTGAGGGGAGAAGCCAGGTGACAGGGTCTCCAAGAGAACTGGGGGGGGACAGCAAGCAGTAAGTGCCTCTACTACCAACTGCGGGCCTCGTGGGGGTCTCCTACCAACTGCGGGCCTCGTGGGGTCTCCTATCAACTGCGGGCCTCGTGGGGGTCTCCTACCAACTGCGGGCCTCGTGGGGGTCTACTACCTACTGTGTGCTCTTTCTTCGAGCCCATTCTATTGCCCGTAGCCTAATTCTCTACCTTGACCCTTTCCCTCTGATCCTTTTGATTTTCTGTACATTTTTGTTTCCACTTTTGTATTGATAAAAAGCCTGCCAATTTCACAATAGTATTTCCCCTGGGAATCCCTAAGATGCACTCAATACAGTATCTGTCTTTTCTGTTTTCCCCACACTGTTAAATAACATACTTAAATATTCACAGCAAATTTGAATTGGTTATTTCCAATAAAAATTCGTCCTACAGAAGCCAAGAAATCTCATTAATTAAATGGGATTATTTAATTAATATTCATATTAATTAAATCCCAAATAACTATCTCAGTTACTCTTCTCTAATTGCTGGGACAAATGCCCGACACTCAAAATGAAGGGAAGGAAAGGTTTCTTTAGCTCACAGTTACTGGAGGTTTCAGTCCATACACGGTTGGCTCCAAGGCAGAGCGACACAGGGCAGAGAGCAGCAGTTCACGGCAGCAGCAAAGCAACAATGGCGACAGAGAGTCTGTCTCTCTTAAATTGCATTCAGGCTATCAGCACCAGGCTAGCTGTAGTGCTCACACCCGTAATCCCAACAGTACTAAAACCCATAACCCCAGTTATGAGTTTATCTCAAACTCTAGAAGTTCTTGCTCCATGACAACACGAGGCTGGGGGTGGGCTGGGAGGGGGGGGCAACTATGCACAAACTGTAACAACAACTAGCTACTTATATTCCTTCATAATCATTTAGGACACCGGAAGTTGTCTTTGAAGCTTACTGCTGACAAAAGCAGACTTCTAAGCTCATTAAACAGAAAATGCTTCACTTTCTACCTGCAAAATCACACACATCAAACATAAATATTCTTTCCTTGTAAGAGATGGCTTGGCATAACTTTCTCCTGCTCTCCACCATGGAGAAGAAAGTGTTCTAGAAAAGTGTTGTCGAAGAGTCCCTGGGCTTATTTTCATGTGTTCAAACTGTTCTCAAGCCTGGCTTCACATTTTTTAAAGTAAAAATGACAAACATCAGTGCCCAGTGTAACTTGCTTTACATATTGTCTTTGCATTTGGACCAAAATGCAAATGATTAGCATCCCTACAAGGGCTTGATGGGACAGCACTGAACAAGCGTGGAGCCCTGCAGGAGTCTGGTGCCCACAAAACCCGAGTTGGCATGGGGCACAAGGGCAGGCAGGCAAGAGTTCCTAAGGACCTCGTATCACAGCGCAGGTGGCAGCACCCAGCAAGAAGGCAAAGCGTGAACACAGAGGCTGCTACTGCAAAGGCCCAAAGGCTGAGCTTTTCTCTAAGACCGGGTACACAGCAAAATCGGTTTAATACTTTGCATAATGCAACACCTTTAGAACATCTGACCTCAGAATGCATTTCCTCCTATCTCACTGTTACTTGGGATAACGTTTGGCAGTCATTGCCATGGGGAGCGAGGGTACCCTGACAATGGCCAGTGTTAATATCCCCTCTGCTTGCCCCGAGCCATATGCCCTGGCCGGGTCTGCCCCGCTTGGCTTCTCTTGATGGTACCATAAGCATAAGCAACTACACAACCCTCAATCTGACAAACTGACAAGGAGAAAGGGTGATGTCAGGTCATTATTAGTACATCCCCTGCCCCCAAGCAAGGACTGCTTTACTTGGTGTCACGACAGGTTAGCTCCTGTTGCCTAGATTTTCACACAGATGAAGATGGACAGTATATAGCTTTTGGCCTAGTTTATTGGGCATAATTACATTGCGATTCATCCATGTTCTACCTCAGTACTGTGTATATCTGTGTGCTAATCCCATTTGAGCACAGAATTCTATTCACTCAGTCA
Source organism: Myocastor coypus (assembly GCA_004027025.1). Taxonomy (NCBI): domain Eukaryota; kingdom Metazoa; phylum Chordata; class Mammalia; order Rodentia; family Myocastoridae; genus Myocastor; species Myocastor coypus. Next base: position 4,202 of record PVJA010012576.1, on the reverse strand, counting down.
ACTGCTGACAGATATTTGAGTTGTTCATAATTAGCAGCTTGCAAATAGACCTGCTATAAACATTGGAGTAAAGTTCCAGATATGTGTATGGACATGTACTTCCATTTGTCTTTGATGGGCCGTAAGAAATGGAACGATTTGATAATAAAATATGTTTACATTTAATGTGCAATAAAATATCCAACTACTTTCTAGAGTTACTTACCATTTTACATTTCCACTGGTGTGGATGGAAACTCCAGGCGGTCCAGTTCCTCGCCCACATATGCCTCAGTTATCCTTTGAATTTGAGGCCCTGTGTCATATGTAGTGGTTTTCACTGTGGCTTTCATGTGTGCATTCCTAATTATCCTGTTTTTGAACATATTTTCATGTGCTTGTTTATCATTTATCAATTTTTTCAGGGAATGTGTGCAGGGATTTGGGGACCTGCCTTGATGGTTTCACTGCCTGAGCACGTTTTCAGAACTCTTTATACATTCTGGTGCCAAGTGCTGTATGAGATATATGTTCTCTACATTTGAGGGAAGTCCCATTTATTAATATTTTCGTTATGGATGTGATGTTATATATCTCAAAGAATTGTCAAACTGAAAATCAGAGCAATTTTAATAGACGTTCCTATATAAATTTTGCAGTGTAAGAATTGACGTGTTCTATGCTGAGCTTGGACTAAGGTTTTTTGTTTGTTTGTTTGGGTGTGTGTGTGTGTGTGTGTGTGTGTGTGTGTGTGTGTGTGTGTGTTTAGTACAGGGTCTACAGGGTCTCACTACACAAATCGGACTCAGAGTGATCCTCCTGTTTTCAGCCTCCCAAGCCCTGGGATTACAGGCCTGCGCCACCATGGTCAGTCTCAATCGCTGTCTCATTGTGCCCTGGAGGTGAAGCTGGCAGAGCAGGCTGGGGATAGAACCACTGGCCCCTGCACCCTGCCTCTGTGTAAGTAGGTGTTTTAATCTGCTGCGCTATCTGGCCAGCGCCAGGGTAAGGGTCTCTCTGCTGGGTGTGTGGCTGTGGGTTTGTCACAGAGGGCTTGCATCAGAGGGAGGTGCTGGCCATCTGCGCTGCTCCTCACCACGACCTCGGGCTCTGCTCATCCTCCTCAGCTCCCCACCACCCCACTTGAAGTGGAGTCTGTTGGACTCCAGTTCGGTTAACCTTTCTTTGACTGTGTCCTGAAACTCTCCCAAGAAAGTGAGCCGAGGGAAGTGGAGGGGTCACCCTCCTGTGTCTACTGTCAGGAGGACCAGGCTTCTACATTGTCTGGGGCCTGATAGCTCTAAAATCACTTTTCAGGCATTTGTCAAAATCAAGAAAGGTTAAAAAAAAAGTTATGAACTGTCAGCCCTCTGCTGCCATGAATGCTGGAAACAGTCCAAATAAAGGAAGTGTCAAGCATTGAAAATTTAAGCATTAGAGTCCATTATCTTTCCCGGCATCATCATTCTGGGCCATTTAAATAAAAGCACTTCCCTTTGTCCATTATCCATTTGGCATGCTTTTTTTTTTTTTAAGGGTCCACAAGGTGTTCCTGGTCCCACTACTAGGTAGACTCATAGTGATCCACCTCTTTACAGCCTCCCAAGAGCTGGGATTGCAGGCACGCACCACCAGGCCCAGTGTCAATTGTCTTCTCAGGGCACCCCAGGGGCTGGCCCGCAGATCAAATCCCCAGCCCCTGGGATTGCAGGCACTTTAATCCACTGAGCAATTTGGCTGACCCTATTGACATGCTTTTTATTTACTTATTTTTTCCATAAGTTATTGCCTTATTCAACAGATATTCCCTGATTATCTGCTATGCATCAGGTACTACTGTGAGGCAGACACTTCTTTACTCTTGCTCCTTTTCCTTGGTATTTTTTGAGATCATCCACTTGTAGTCAGTGCACGATACAGCTCTCTCAGAAATCCCCCTGACTAGCTATTGGTGCCAGTCCAGATGTGAGCCCAAGTCAGCTAGACAAAGCTTCTCAAACCATAAGATAATGAGTTCACTCCATTGTCAAACCATAAGATAAAAAGTTCACTCCATCGTTTTCTGAATTGTCTACGCATTGTGAAAGTTATGACCTCAAGGGTAGCTTTCAACAACTATTCTTCTAGTTTTGAATTTTTGCCTCTTCGTTCATTTCACCGTTTCCGACCTGGATGTTTTAAGAACTATTGTGAAGAACTGAGAGGATACTCAGCCATTCATATTTGCCTTAAGCTTCGAAGTGTTCATTATTTATAAAGTGAGAAGGGGAGAAGATATGCCAATATCCAACACAGAAGGAGCATTTGAACAGATTATAAAAAGTAAATGTGCCGGGCATGGTGGCGCATGCCTGTAATCCCAGCACTCGGGAGGCTGAGGCAGGAGGATCGGTGGGTGTTCGAGACCAGCCTGGGCTGCAAAAGTGAGCTCAAGGCCAGCCTGAACTGCATAGCGGGACCCTGTCTCAAAAAAAGACAAAAAAAAAAAAAAAAGGTAAATGTTTATAAGCACTGAGCAGATAAGACTCTCCTTACAGGTACAAAATCTTGAAGAGACTGTATAGTATAATTTGTGAGGCTAGACGCCACCATTTTTTTTTTAAGTTAAGCCTATTTTATTACCTGCCAGGTACTCATAGATTTGAATAATTATTGCATTTATTTAGCTCCAGCTTTGATAAATTGGATGCACTGTCAATCAAACACCGATCTTGTATTTTCAGCACAAATCACAAGTGAAGCTCTATATAGGATAGAATGTCCTTCATGAGTTCTGGAATCCCATTTTCCCATTTTATACATTTTTTTTAAACTTAGACTTTATCCCCCAGCTTTGACCTCTGCATCTCAGTGTTAAACAGCAGGAACATCAAAAAGATGTCCAGACTTGAGTCTTGGGTGCTCATCATGGTTGTTCTACTAAACATCAGTGAAACATTTGGTTTCAGCTTCTTTGTTGTGAAACAAGAGATTTTTAAAAGAAATCCTGAAACGCTGTATTGATTGCTATCAAAGAGGAGGGGATTCCATGAAAACTGCATTAATTCCTTCCAGAGATGATACCTCTAATGGGCTATGCATGCAACTCCTAGTTCAACGAGAAGAAAGATTTGTACTAGTAGTGTTTAGAAAAGTTATTACGTCTGCATCTTGTCCTCTGAACAACTTCTATGAAGACAACACTATACATTGTATTAATTTTTGTGGCTGTTCTACTAACAAGTTTGGAAGCTGTCTCATTCTTACTCCTTTCTCATTAAAATTAATAAAATGAAATTTTAAAAAGAGGAGGGGATTCTATTTGACCGTGAAGTGCTGGCGACATCGCAACTCTGAGATGCTTTTGTATCTAAAGGAGATGATATAATTCAAATAAAAGGGGTGTCAAGTATTAAAAATTACCTATTAGAAAACAACGAAGTGACTGGAAGCACACAAAGCAGAAAACATATCAATAGCAAAACCATACACTTACATACACAGGATAAATCAGATATTGGTCTCAAGAACCTTCAAAAGGTTCAGCATATTGACTATAGCACAATGTAACGCTAAATCTATGTTTGGAATACATGTCACTCTTGTCTTTTTGATATGTACTGCTCCTGGTGTAAACTCAGTTACTGTCATTCTCTCAAGAATAGTACTTGAAAATAGGAGACTGGGCCAAAAACCATATTCTTGACAGGCTACAATTTTGTATTTCCTTGAATTTCCAAATATCGGTGTCAAAATTGTGTAACTGCTTATATCACATTGCATGGAAAGTTATTAGAATATCAATGATGATCAGAAAATATCATTTCCAAGCTAAGTAAAAGATATTTGATACTCAGAAAGCCAGTGATGATAAGCTCAAGTACCTATGTTATAGAGTAATAGTATCACAAAGCTTTTCTGCTGGAGGGTTAAGAATGTAAGTTAACAGACCAAAAATTGGAGAAAAAGAAGGGCTATGAGGATAGCCAATATTTTGGCCCTAGCCCTTCAAGGTCAAGAAAGACCCAGGATATAAGAGAACCTGTGCTGTAATATCCTATAACTCAGAGGTATCCCAAATTTCCTGGTCAAGGAGATTATGGGACCTCAGAGGAAAGGGATGAATGAACTGCAGTGCGTCTAAGGAGAGTCACCCAGAGAAAAACATTCTTTCAGGCTTTCACAGAAAGCAAAATGGCCAAGCAATGGCCGTGACTTGTCCCGAAGGCTGACACTAACAACAG
>PVJA010012575.1:0-51647 GCA_004027025.1 Myocastor coypus | reverse complement strand
CTCTTTCACTGGCTGCAACTGTGTCTTCAAGGTTCGAAATTCTATCTTCATTTTCGTTCATTCGGCTCTGCCAACTTGTGATCGAGGTTTTATTTTCTTGTATATCTCTTTGAAACTGTTTCATGCGATCTATGTCTTTCCTATATTGCTCCGTCAGGGAGTCCATCATTTTTCTATTCTCCTCTAATTTTTTATCGATATCTTCTTTAATAGTATTGAAGTCTGTCATTATGGTTATTCTTTCTCTCTCTAATACAGAGATTATTTCTGTTCTGTTCTCCTTTCTACTTTTGTGTATTTGTTCCCCTACTTGGGATGCTATTGATTTAGGCCTGTCTTTGTCAACTTTAGATATTATTTCTGCTCTGATGTCCTCTATACATTTCTCCAGCCGTTTTTCCACTTCATGTATTTCTTTTTTTACTTCAGATGTTATCTCTGATCTCAGTTGCTCTATAAGTTTCTGCAGTTGTGTGTCTGCCTCTGATGCTACCAATTCAGAGGTTTCATCTGTACAATTCTCATTTTCTTCCATGATAGTGTCTTCTGTATTTGGTTTGGGTGGGCACGGGTCCTGAGATTGCTTCCTACTCCTTGTTGTTATCATTTTGTATGGAAGTGACCTCTGCACTTTGGTGGTGTTATGCTGTGTCTATGGGCGTTTGGTCTAGAGACTCCAAGGTGGTGTTTCTACAGAGTTTCTTGACTCTTGTTTTGGGGCTCTGGCTGCTAGCTTTTGTGAATTCTGGTGGATTTGGTCTGTAGGTGGAGTTGGAGCTTTGGGATTGAGTAGTCCTGGTAGGCTCGTGGACCAGATCAGTTACCAAAGGGGCTATTTGATGAGTTCGGTGCTGGAGCTTGGGCTGGAGGGGTTCAAAAAGAAAAGAGAAAAAAGGGGTGGGGGAGCGGGGAAAGGGAAGGCAGGCCAAGGATCCTGACCCAGCCGGCGTACGGGCTCAGCTCCCAGTGGTGCCGTTTGGGTCTGGCTGGACCAGGAAATTAGTCGCGGGAACGCAGAGGCGGGGCAGAGAGGCGCAGGGAGCTTACCTGCGGCGGGTGCGCAGGCTCAGCTCCCAGCGGTGCGCTTTGGGTCTCTGAAAATGATATTTCTAAAGGCAAGTCTTTCTGTGCAGAAGATCTGAGCTCTTTTACTGAGGCAGAGACCTGGCCCCTCTATCTTGTCTTCCCACTTACCCTGAGAACTGTCTAAAAATCCCTTGGAAAGTCCTACTTGCCTAAAAGTAATTAAGATCAATTCTGTTGTTTGTACAGAGTACTGTTCTCTTTTACAGAACATTGTGTTGGTAATAGGAATATGAGTCCTTTCATTTTGTTACTATAAATGAGTTCATGTTTTTAAAATATATAATATATTGAAATTTCAGCAAACACAAAATTCAAACAGTATAGGACAAAAAATTTCAGGAGGAACTTAAAAACAAAGAGACTTTTTGTTCCCAACCCATATTATAGACATATTTTACATCAAAGAGAATATCTTTCTCATAAGAAGGAAACATATATCAGAAATATTACCGCCCTGTAATAAGGTATTAGAATAATAGAAATATACCTAATGGTATAAGAATACCATTTACAGCATTCATACAGACTTTAAGCCTCTTCAAAGAAAGATCACTTGCTATCCGCGAAAGATATCTGTGAACTGGTTTAATATTTCATCAGAAATTAAATAAATTCAATAAAGAAGAGATAAATTAAAAGAATAGTTCAAATATTTCCTAATTTGTGATATTGTTAATGGCATTTAATAATTCATATAAAATAATATAAAGCTATGAGTTACCATTGTTTGTTTTCTAAAGTGACTTTTATTAAAATACAGGTTGTTTTGTTCTACAAAAGCTTTCTAGGTAGTGAAGTCCCATCTCAAAAAAAGACAAAAAAAAAAAAAAGGCTTTCTAAAATGTGGAATGTGGATGAAATTGATTAAAATTTTGTTACTTTAGCATGATATTTTGGGGTGAACATGAGTACTTAGCTTTCCTTAGAAAGGATGACATGGGAAACTGAGGCAGGAGGATTGGTGTGAGTTTGAGACCAGCCTGATCTACAAAAGTGAGCTCGAGTCCAGCCTGAACTGCATAGTGAGACCCTGTCTCAAAAAGACAAAAAAAAAAGAAGAAGAAGAAGAAAGAAAAGAAAGAAGAAAGAAAGAAAGAAAGAAAGAAGGAAAGAAAGAAAGAGAGAAAGCCAAAAATGGTTGGCGTTTAAGACTTTAGGATTGGTATAGTCTGAAAACCATCAAATTATCTTTAGAAGCTACATACATTTTAACAGAAAACAAACACAAAATTACTATTTTGAGAAGACAGACATATTTTGTCCTTTCCCCTCACATTAGAACTTGCTTTGTCCTCAGTGTTCACTTTGACATTGTCATGTCTGCTCAAATTCATGTTGTGATGTGGTTCCCGCAGGAGAGAGAGAGCTGCTCTGAGAGCTGACACTAATTCTACTTTCTGATTTATTCCAAATTACCATAATCCTTTTGCTTGGGAGAACACTGGGGTCTGAGCCAAGGCCTCGCATATTCTGGAAAAATATGCTACCATTAAGCTGCACCCCACCCCTTAGGATCTAAAATATATTAATTAAAAATTCTGTCTCCTATAATGCTAGTAAATCAATAATTCATAATAACTGGGTGAGCTAGTATCCACGATCCATTAATGGGGTAATCTACAGATACTGCATTTATGTACTGAGTTACAAATCTTTTTATTGACTTTCACTGCCATTTGGGTAAAAGTAAAAACCTGTATATGTAGATGATTTCAGGTATTATCTGTTATTTAACTCATGTGTTTTCAGTGAAGTGAAAATGTAGATATAAAATAATTTGGAAAATGTTCCAGTTAGTAAAAAGCAATAGGCAGCTGTCTCAATAAGCATCAGAAAATACTAAGAGCTCAATTTGTTATTTGGAGAAAAAAATGGCAAAATTAAATAGTATGAATTATTGAAAAAATGCAAATATACTAGCCTGGGAATATTTACTAATTTGACATACTATTTTGAAACATGTTTCTAATTTATAGACTTCCTTTCAGACATGGATAAAGCATACAATAGATTATAAACATATTTTTAATGTATTTAGTATAGGGTCTACAGGAGATCACTACACAGATTGGATTTGTAACAATTCTCCTGTTTTTCAACTTCCCATGCGCTGTGACTACAGGCACATGCCACCACGCCCATTCAGGGCAGGCAGGAGATCAAACTCCAGGCCCCTGCATCAGGCTAATTTATTGAGCTACCTGGCTGGCCCTATAAACATATATTTTAAAATAAATTTTGAAATTTAAGTTTTCAAAAAGTTATGAAATTTAGTCACTGACAAACTATATCAGATTTCAAACTAAAATAATGTAAGATTTTTTAATCAACAGCAACTATTATAATTCAAATCAATCTTATCTATGGTTACATCACTTCGATGATATTATTGACTGATGATAAGTTAACAGGGAAATCACTGCCCCTCACCCAATACATTTCTCCTATGCCTCCACAAATGAATAACTGAGCTGAACTGAGTGGTTATAAAATTAGGAAAAAAACCCAAAACTTTAAAATATTTTAGTTCTAATTATCAGAGATTAAAAGGAAAATGATTCTTACTTGTGAATAAATGAGTACATTCTGGTACCTTCTTGTGTCACGAATCATTCAAGCAGTGGGTGTAATGGGGATGCAAAGAAAACTGAGTTAAGAATTCTACCTAAGGGTGAAAGGTTGGAATTCAGAGACATTGAATTTAAAGAAGAGGTGATGACAGAATAAAATATTTAAAACTAAGAAACACAGACCTTAACAATTTAAACTGCAGGGGCCTGCTGGGATGGCTCAGTGGTCTAAAGTGCCTGCTTGGGAAAGTTTGGGCGGCTTCAGGGACCGCGGTTTGATCCGCCGCACCAAATGCTGCGCCAGCCCTGCCCTTGGGGCGGGCTGAGCCAGTCATAAAAATGAGTGAATAAACAAAGGTTGTGAAACAAGAAAAATAAATAAATAAATAAACAAAATAAAATAATTAAAAAAAAATTTAAATTGCAGAAAGGTGATGGATGGAAGTAAATGTGATTGTTATTGTGTTCACCATCACTGATTTGCTAATTATTATTCAAATTACCTTGCATGTTAACTTTCACAAAATTAAGATAGCCTAGGTAGTAGTTAGTAGTAAAGAAACTGTGTAATGATGTATTTGAAACTCAGTCTCACTCCATTGTTTCTTACAGCCTCATGAAAGAGCCCCTGGATTTTAGCAACCACTGGAGGTGGACTAAATTGCCTTTTGAAAGTGGGATGTGCATGAGTCTTTAGGGGACTAGAGACAAATGTTGTGGCTTGTAGGGTGTCTTCTCATAAAGCCTCATACAGTCATAGTTGGATTTTTTTCAGAGGTGCCTGAATCTAGAGTGTGTGTTTCACCATGAAATGCTAGGACCAAGAACACAAGGTTTAAGGGTGTGTGATTAATAAATTAGTACAATGAGCTGTTTGACACCCTCCCTAAAGCAAGTAGGCTAAACAGAATATAAAGGGGACAGGAAGATGATGCTATGTCTCTTGCTGGTTGTTACTCCGCTGCTACCTACCTTTTGCCTGAGCTGATTTCCTATGGACTATTTAACCTCTGGGATGACCTCTGCCATGTCACCCTGCCTTGGAGTTAGCCAACTGCAAACTGAGACCCCTAAAAACTGTAAACCAAATAAACATTTTCTTTTTAAATAATAAAGATACTTTAATGAAGTTGCTCTATGTTGCTTTGTTTTTGTTTTTGTTCTTGTAATTTGTTTTTGCTTTTTCCTTTTTTAAAATAAAAATGAATTATAAAAATATGTTTCAATAATAAAAATCTAACTGGAGAAGAGGTAATAATTATGGAAAGAACTCAGTGAAGTGTTTTTAAAATAATAGTGTACCTTCCAAGTTTTCTGGAATTGGAGAGAACAAAAAAGATATAAAACATTAAGAAGGTGGGCAAAAGGATTTTGCCTATCTTTATTTTATTACTTTTAAAAGAAATAATAATGCAACAGTTTCAAAACACATTAGTGGTACATTTCCAAAATTTGATACAGTGCATATTATTGTCCCCATAGTACTTATTTAGATCACAGAATGCTGACATGATAACTTTTGTAATCATTATTGATACAAAAATTTCTTCTCATTGAACTAAGATAAAGTAGTTGCATACATAGTCCAATATTCTATAATCACAGGGGGTTACTGGCAGAACTGGCAATGTTAGAAACTGTTGATTTAAGCCTTTTACAGCTCAACATGCTAATCTAGCTTTATGTTTTATGCCTCGTGGTTAAACTTTGCTGCTGCATGATTAAGGGCAAGTTAAAGCAAGACCTGTATAACAGAACATATAACTTTTGTATCTCCCAATGTCAGTCAAATCCCCTCAAGACTTACCTTGAAACCATGTAGAGTGCTTTGTAGATCTGTTGTCAGTATCAATCTTCTGAACGATTCATGGCCATTGCTTGACTAGTTTCCTTTTTGTGAAAGCCTGAGAGAATGTTTTCTCCCTGAGAGACTCTCCTTAAACACACTATACATTGTCCACCCTTTCCTCTGTGGCCCCATAATCTCCTTGAACAGAAAATTTGGCACACTACTGTGTTGTAGGATGTTACATTACAGTTTCTCTTATGTCCTGTGTCCTCAGTGACCTTGAAGGGCTAGGGCCAAAATATTGGCTATCCTTGTAGCCCTTCTTTTTCTCTAATTTTTGGTCCATGTACTTAGGCTCTTAACCCTCCAGAAGAGCTTAGTGATACTGTTACTCTATAACATAGGTACTTGAGCTTGACATCACTGTCTTTCTGAGTATTAAACGTCTTAAATTTAACTGGGAATTGGTATTTTCCATCAATCACTGGTATTCTAATAAATCCCTATAGAATGTGATAAAAGAAGTGACAAATGTTTCCACGGAAATTTAGAAATCTAAGTATATACAAAATTGTAGCTGGTCAATCCTATAGTAATTTTCCTTGTTTCTTACTCTTTTTAATATCCTTTTTTGTTTTCTTGTAAATCAAACATTTATTTGAGAGAGAGTGTAGCTATAACTAAAATTACATTAGAAGTAACATACATCTAAATTTTGTTAGTTACTTTAGATCATTTACTTGAGGACCATGAGAGCACTGACTGTGAGGACTGATGGGGAGAAAACAATACACTTTTTTAAGTGAGTTGTTTGCTTCCAGAAGCTTCCTCTGAACAGTGCTTTGCCTCTGATTTAAACACACAAGACCACTCTGCTTCAAAAAGCTTCAGTAGCAGGCTTGGCAAGACAAATTCATGAGTGTTAGTAAAGGCTAAACAACGTGTTGACCTCCTTATTAAATCCAAGAGATGCAGAGGTACTAGTGTGCGTGAACATAGGCCGCTACACCACAGAGTGTTTTGCAAGCCCACAAAGGTCCCAGAAGTCTCTTTTGGTGCTCCCACACATAGGGGGAAGCAGAACAGAATGAATAGTGGTTGGCTTAAGAAAGACTAAGATTAGACAATTTCTGATATTAGATGTATAAAGTTCTTTTTCAATGCAGTTAAACTAGACAACAGAGATTTGGTCAATTTTCAGTTATTAAAACTATTGTTAATTGTGATTCTGGAGTCCTAGCTACTTAGGGACTTTCCAAAGGACGCACACACATGACATTTCTCATGAACTTACTCATATTGAAGGTGCTAATTCATATGAAATGTACATAAGATAATATATTTGCTTCTCAAATTATCTCTGGAAATATGCTGAATAATTTGACTCATTATATTGTTTACAAATTAACTGGAGTTACTTTATTCTGCCCTGAAGGTTTCAGTGGAGAAAACTTAGTAATTGCAAAATCCCCTTTCCAGGGCTGGCTAAATAGCTCAGCAGATTAAATTGCCTCAGCAGATTAAAGTGCCTGCAAGCAGGTGCAGGGGAGGTTTCAATCCCCAGGCCTGCTGTGCTGGTCCTGCACCTAGGGCGTGCTGAAAGGGCAATTGAGACTGGTTGTGACTGTTTGTGCCTGGAATCCCAGCTCTTGAGAGGTTGTAAGCAGGTGAATCACTATGAGTCTGATATAGTAGTAAAACCTTTCCCTAAAATACAACAAGAAAGAAGAAAAAGAAAAAAATCCCTTTCTATTGGGCTGAAGAAAAAAACTGTTCTCCTGACCCCAGCTTGGGCCTAGATTTCATTTCACATAAGATATGCATAACACAAGGTATGCTATGATAATACTACTGAAAAAACAGGAACTTATTGTAAAAAAAATCCATGTCAAAAAATGTAAAAAGGATTTTACTTGGCATATAGTTTCATATAAAAATATTCAGAATTATTTTAAAACACTGAGTTATGCAATCAAGGCATTCAGTTTTTTAGTAGTCTCAGGTTTAAAGTAATGAGATTCATTCATTTATTCATTCATTCATTCAAAAAATCTAAAGTACTCTCAATTGCTTCCCTGTTTTCCAGGTGCCAGTCAGCAAGAGATAGAAAAGTGAATCACACACTGTTTCTATCCACAAAGAAAATGAACAGATACAGTCTCAGTGTAAGAGCTTGAAAGAGTAAATAAATATTTGAAAGGTACAGTAGACAGTGTAAAGGAAAAGAAGCTGTTCAAAGAGAAGGAAAAACTATGAGGGAAATGACCAAAAAAGAAGAAATGGAAATATATATTCATATTTATATTCGCAAGATATCTTGGATAATTTTATTGCTGATTTCTGCTGGTCTATTGGAAGGAAGGAGCAGTTAATGCTTAGAATTCTTTCTCACCACTCTTTAATTTTTTGACCCATTTTACATGCTTATGTCTGATAATCTGAAGAACTAATTTGAAGACAATATGTAATATAAAAATCATTGTTGAATTCTTATTATTTTGCTTAGTGAAATTCTGTGCTATTTTTTGTGATTTTTATTCTTTATTTTTACTTTATTTTATTTTAGTTTATTTGCAGAACACGGGATTCAACTCAGGACCTTGAGCTTGCCAGATAGGAACTTGTGCCCTTCAACTATCTCCCCAGCCTGATTGTTATTCTTTTAAAAAGAAAAAATAATGGGTGCTACCAAAACTGTTGAAGATGCTATGCTTATTTGAACATAAAATAAAATGTGCTAGGATGATAATGTGTTGTTTCTTTTAAGGAGATAGCCACAGTGTAATAAGTAATGTGTTAATTCTAGGTAGTAATTACTGCTTCAATATTATATTGAATATACAGTATGATATAGAAAGGTTAATATACACTTTTTAAGTCTGAAGGATTTTTTCACATACTACCCAGGGTAGCATGTTTAATTTCTCTGTATCTTCAGCTTTACATTTATAAAATGGGTATAATTTTACCAAACTCACAAAGATTTTTCTCTGAATCTTATAAATTAAAAAATATAAAGCCTCTGTACACTTGAAGAACTTAGGTTTTGTTATTTTTACTTTAACGACAGTCTCTTAAGACTCTTGGTTTAGTATTATTGACGGCTTTAAAATTGTGGATTCATTTGGAGAATCTAAAAACTGACATCAACTAAATTATTTTATAATTTTATGGACTGCATGAGTCTCATATCTCTAATTTAATAGGAAAGGATATGAAATGGTTGTTTTTGTCAATGTAGCTGTGTAGCAGATTGTACTATGGATGTTGTCAGTATGCCTACATTATTTCAAGTAGTAGTTGACATATTTTACAATGCTAGCTTTCCGTTCCAGATTTCTCTGCAAGAGACCACCAGAAAATTTTATTATAAACAAAGATGAATTCATTACACATATTGGAAGAAAACATAGCACCACTTAGACAGTAGTGTTGTAAAACTAGGACATCAGAAGCTATTTACTAGTATGTATACAGTTTGGACATCTAGAGTGTGTGATGTTTTTCAGTGTGGCTTTTGTGTCAGTAAAAGCACACTAGGAGAGGGCATAAACTGTGACAGGAAAGCTTCAGATGGGTGGGGACAGCAGAAGGAAGTTCTTGATGTGGTTCTTGAAGACACATCACAAGTCTTGATAAGTTACCTGTATTGGTTGGCTTCAATCTTGGCTCTTAAGAGGAAGAATTTCTAAAAACAAGAATTTCAGGGGTTTTTTTTTCTTTTTTTTTTTTTTTTGCTTTTTTTAAATAGCAACTTTTAATATCAGACTAGGCAAGATAAGTTATTTGATTTCCATAACCATAACTATGAGGGATATTTCAGAAGGATCTACCAATTTAGATGATTGGAACCTGAAAGATGAGGAATAAATATAGAGAAAGCTGACATAATATTATCCAGGATATTGCTCACAAGCTCTCTCTAACCTACCAAAAAAACAGATGCATATATGCTTCCCTATAGAAGATGATCAGAGCAAAATTATGTGTATTCTTGAGGTCTGAATATTACATTTTCATGATTCAAGATTGTTATGGTTTATGTCTAGTTGTCCTCCCCAAAGCCTCATGAGTCAGAGGGCAGGGACTTGCACAGCTTGAGACATGACCCATGATCCCTGGGATTATGGGTTTTAGTACTGATGGGATTATGGGTCTAAGTATTTCTGGGATTATGGGTGTAGCCTAAAATGGAGGCTGAGGTGGAAAGCCCGAATGTAATATAAAGAGAGACAGACAGACTTGAGCTGCTGCTCTCTGCTCCCCTGTTTGGTCAGTTGCCTCTGTCGTGATCATTGCTGTTCCACCACCATGAACTGGATGCTCTCTGCCCTGTTCCACTCAGCCTTGGGCCAGCTGAATATGGACTGAAACCTCCAGTAACTGTGAGCTAATAAACCTTTCCTTCCTTCATCTTGAGAGTTGGGTATTTGTCCCAGCAACAAGTAAAAAGTAACTAAGACAAAGATAATGTCTTAGAGAAGGGTTTATAATGAAATAAATTGTGTGTAGTCTCATATCAGCATCTTGATTTTAAAACAGCATATCTGGTGCAAAGTTTTAAAGATGGAATTAATATAGAGTTGTTCGGATTACAAGTAGGATTTTATAAAAACATATTACTAGTATGTATGTATCTTTGACTTTTGGAGACTTTCTGAGTTGTGACTTAGTAAACCAACTTTAGATGTTTCTTTCTATTTACTATTTATCTCTATGAAACAAAGAAGCTATCATGTTAGCAAAAATTTTAAGGCATAAGAAGTAAATTTCTTTTGTGATTATCTGCATGTTATATCTTTATTTTTAATTTTAAAGAAGAAAATAAACAATAAAAATGTTATAAGATTTCAGAATAAAATTGTAGTGAATTAACAATGGTTATGGTATTGCATATTGTTATCATTAAGGTAGTCTCTCAGATTACCAGATATAGGTATGAAAAATTGATCAAACAATACTAGAGACATACTCATAATTAAAATAAACCAGACTCACATGTATAAACATTATATTGTCTCCCTAGTATGAGACTGAAATAGTAAATAAGATTCAGAAATTACAACAAATATTGTAGAAGGGAAAGAAACTATCCAAAAGGAAAGAACTGCTGGGAGGGGGACAAAAGAAAAAAGAAGAAAGGGAAAATTAAAAAGCAAACAGGAAAAAAATGCATATATGAACACGCACAAGATAGCTAAGATAATTGTACTGCTGATTTTTATCGGTTCATTAAAGGGAACAGTTAGTGCTTATATTGTTTAATTTTGCACACTTATATCTTGTAATCTAAACCACTACTCTGAAGATAGCAATGCGAATATAGTCAACATCAGTAATTTTCTATCATCTTTTAAAATACTATATGCAAAGGCTTTACTCCTGTCGTTCTTCTTTCTCCTATTGCTTGTCTTGATTTACATTTCCCTGTTGTATCGCATTTTGAAAAATGAGATGTGAAAACAAAGTTACTTTCACATAAGTGATCATGAAATTTGTTGAAAATTATTTATTTATTTATTTATTTTTATTTACTTTTTGGTGGTGGGAAGTAGCTAATCAAACTCAGGCTCTTATGCTTCCCAGGCAGGAGCTGTGCTGCTAAGCTATATCTTCTGCTCTTAAAAGTTGTATTGTGTTTAGAAGTTGGAAATGCCATTCTAACAACATGGAATATGTAATTAGTTAGGCCTAGTCTTTCTCTTCTATCTGACATTACTGCCTTATTCTGAAAAATGTACTTACTCCATTAAAACTCTGTTTTCTCCACTGTGAAATGAGAATAATAGCATCTTTCATGTTACTGGCTCAGGATTAAATGAGATAATAAAAGGTAAGTGCTCAGCATATAGCAACTGTTATGGGTGGACCTTGCAAAATTTACACAGTATGTTGAATTTCTGACCCTCCCCCATTATTTAAAAATGAGATCTTAATTAAAATTGAATTTTTCACATTTAGGAAAATTCAGATGAAGTCAGGAGGCTGGGCTTTAACTCAATGTAACTGTCCGTATGAGAAAGAAGAACTTGGACACAAAGTAATGCACACAGGGAAAATGCCATGTGAAGACAAGGACAGGGATCAGTGGGAAGCTTTTATAAGCCAAAAAGTGCAAAAGATAATAAGCCAGTGCCTAAAAGCCGGAAAAGACTCATAGAATAGATTCTCCCACAGTTGTCAGAAGAATTCAAGCAGGCTAACCATTTGAACTAGACCTCTAGAAGCTGAAATTTCGAGACAATATATTACTCTTGGTGCACTTAATCATTTCTCTCGATCAAGTTACTGTGCTGTGTTGTCTGAAGACCTTAGCAAATAAAGGTAAGGTGGCAACAAATTGTGACCTGTGATAGCAACTTTACCCCTAATGATCAGATGACTCAAATTGTAGAGTTTCATGAAATATTGTAGACATTCTAGACATCTAAATACTATTTTAAAGTTTCATTAAAATGAGCAATTTGAGCTGGGTGTGGTGGCTCACGCCTGTAATCCTAGCACTCAGGAGGCTGAGGCAGGAGGATTGGTGTGAGTTCGAGACCAGCCTGGGCTACAAAAGTGAGCTCAAGGCCAGCCTCAACTGCATAGCGAGATCCTGTCTCAAAAAGACAAAAAAAAAAAAAAAAAAAAAGAGCAATTCAAGGGCCAGGGAGACAGCTCAGTAGATTAAGTGCCTGCCTGAGAAGCGCAGGGTCCTAAGTTCAATCCCTGGTAGCCCCCCAAAAGCAATTAGTACTAACATAAAATAAAATTACAAGTTGTTCTGTGTTTGAACAGGCTGATATCATTATGTTATGTTTTATCTCTACCTCGGAAGTGACACCTCCAGCATCGTGTTTATTTAAAGCAGCAAGACTTTACTATTATGTTCTAGTGGAAGCTGAAATATTATGCATTTTAATAATAATCTTTCAATTTGAATGAATGTTTATAACTAAAATTAATTAAACTTTTTATGTATCTACATTCCAAAATTTAGATTTAAATATAAACATATTTTCAGGTGTCACGGGATAATTTTTAAGTTGTATTCATTTTGTACTTTTTCCCCAATACCTTCTTTCTGGAAAAATATGACTTAAAAATTTTTTTTTTAATTTGTGTACTTGATACAGGGTCTCACTACCCAGCTCAGACTTGTAGTGATCCTCCTGTCTTCAGTTTCCCCAGCACTGGGACTGTAGGCATGAGCCACCATGCCTGGACTCCTCCTCTGGCTCAGTGTGCCCCTGGGGTTAGGGCCTGTGCGGCATGCTTGACCAGGGTTCCAACCCTGGTTACTGCACTTGCCAAAGTGGGTGCTTAGTCTGCTGAGTTATCTTGCCAGCCCTAAGTGATATATTACTGTTATTATTATTTTTTAAGAATTTATTTTATTTTTTTTTCTTGTTTCAGAACTTTTGTTTATTTATTTATTTTTATGGCTGGGTCAGTCTGCCCTGAGGGCAGGGCTGGCGCAGCATGTGGTGCTGGGAATTGAACCGCGGTCCCTGCAGCTGCCTAAGCTTTCCTAAGCAGGCGCTTTAGACCACTGCACCATCCTGCCGGGCCCTATTATTATTATTATTATTATTATTATTATTATTATTATTATTCAGGATCTTACTGTGCAGCTCAGACTCAATGTAAATTTTATTCACTTTGCTCCTCTCCAAGCTGTGAAAGGAAACTCAGGTGTAAATTACAATATTGTGAGAAATACAGGTCTTAGAGCTAGAGAATGACCCTGAAGGACATTTAGCCAAAATCAAGTACTTATTGGCAATGCAAGCTGAGAAAACTTCTCAGATGAGTGGTGCTAGGCATCTGAAAAAACAGCTGGATCAGACTATCAAATGCATTAATGTTAGGGCTGGCCAAATAGCTCAGCAGACTAAAGCACCTGCCTTGGAGTGCAGTGGCTGGGTTTGATTCCCAACATGCCAGGCTGCTCCTGCCCCAGGGGCATGCTTAGAGGGCTATTGAGACTGAGCATGGTGGTGTGTAGCTCTAATTTCTGCTCTTGGGAGGCTGTGAACAGGCGAATCACTATGAGTCCAATCTAGTAGTGAGACCCTGTGGACCCTGTCCCTACAGATCCTTCCCTAAAACAATACAAAAAAATGCATTAATGTCAACATCTTTTCATGAGAAAATAACATGACAGATATTATTTTCTATTATAAATTTATCATAAAATATTAAAAATTTACTGAAACATAGCATTGATATTACTAGAAAAAAAAAAACAGTGTTTTTTCCCCCCGGCCTAAAGAATGTCTTAAAATGACTGAAATGACTGGAAGCTTTTGCTGCCCTTGTGGCTACCTAATAGCTTCATATGTTTAACTCATAGGAGTGTAACTGCTAGCAAGATTTGTTTTTTGCCTCCATTTGAAACAGTAATACAAAAAGAATAAATGCTTCTCAGGACTTAGCCTTGCCTTGGTAGGTACAGAAAGAGTAAGATAGGAAACCCGCTCCTTCTGAGAAATTTAGTACAATAACCAAGATCCAAGAGCTTTCCATCATTCATCCAAGACATACATACTCAGAGTTGTATCGATTGCAAGTACTGGGCATGGAATATATGGCTGTGAGCACAGCAAATAGAATGGCTCCATGAGATATTTCACCTGCTGTGCAGAGATGACCAATAAACAAACAAAGAAATCTTTTATTTTAAGACTATGAAGATTTTATTGAAGGCAAGAAAGCTTCTCTCAGAGATGAACAGGAAGGGGCCCAGAAAGTGGGTTCCCTACCAACCCAGCTTCTAGAGAGTTGTTTGATCCATTACCCCAAGATGATTGCCGCCTACTTAGACTGCAAAGCAATATTGTAGTTACAAATCAGAAATTTCATAAAATAAACAAAGTAAGCACCTTTGTTGAGAATTTGGGTAGCCTCAAGGGATGGCGCAAGTTGTTTTGAATCTCAGACAAACCCTCAAAGAAAGGTAACTGAGGCTGGGAAAACACAGATGAAAATGATGAGGTTTGCCAACAAAAATAAGAGAGCATTCAAAATCTGTAATGAAAATGTGTAAAGCCCTAAGGTAGAAAAGAATCTATTCTGTAAGGACAGCAACAAGCTGAAGTAAGAAATATAAAACAAGACATCACAGGACTCGTTATGGGTCAGTGGTGGCAAATATACGGCACACACGCCTCAGCAGACTTGCAGAACCCTCTCTGTTGTCACAAAGCCCAAGTTGGCCCAGCTTCCTCCTCAACCAAGCGATATGGTTTATTTTCTGTTTTGGTATGTCACAATAATTAAGTAGGTTTTTAGTTACAGATTAGGTACTGAATCTCTAAAAGTTTTGCCATCATTGTTATAGATCATAGAAGTTCCTATGTTAACTAAAAAATTCTGATTGCAATGATATTCAAGGTTTTCAAAAGAAAGATACTTTTGGCTATTATTTGCTTTGGTATTTTAATTCCTACTCAGAAATTTTGTACTTTAAAAGAGAGCTTGATGTTTACATGAAACTGATGAGTAGTAGGATGGATAAAAATGATGAACTAAAGCAACAAAATAGAGATGGGATTGGTGACATTGAAGTGTGCCTGGAGGTGGGACAAGTAATGAGCTTGATATGTGTCTGGTCTATGGGACTGAGCACATCCCAGCGGCTGGGAAGACAGCAGTGAGATTTCTATAGACACAAAGTTCAGAGAGAAAAACAATGTGAGGTGACGATTTCTCATCTTACTGGTATTTATTCATTACTTGTCTGTATGCTTAAAGCAGTAAGTTGTTTCAGATGGAGCCTAAGTTCTGGTAGCTTTTTGAGTAATTACACAATGAAGTCATTTTATTCATGAATCATCTATTGTGTTAGAGCAAACACTATTTTTATTGTTATTCATTTTCCCTACAATTCCTAACATATAGATAAAAAATAAACTAGTACAAAAACAAAGTGATAATTAAGTCATAATAATTTACATTTTCTTACTAAAACTATTAATTGTGTTCCAACATATCTCTATGATTTTGTTTTACTTAGATGCATTTGAAATGCATAATGACAAATCTTTGAAGCAAATGTATAAAGTACGTTTATAAAAATGACCTTCCTTGAGCACTCAAATTTTGGACTGAATTGTGAGTTCAATTCAGGGTTTGAGTAGTTATTTTTAAACGTATATTGGAAATTCTTATGTTTCTTTCTGGTTGAACATGTGGATTAAAAATTCTGAGAATTAAATAAAAATCTATAAAAGCAAAACAATTAAGGATACTGATTTAAAATCATGTTCACTTTTTCTATCAGTATATTTATGACTACCACTAGATCACTATTGTTTCCTTTAAAAAAAACCTCTTAAAGTGTGTGTTTGAACTGATAGCATATAAATTTGTTGGTACTGCCAGTAATGAGTTCAGTTTTTGATTAATCTATTGAGGAAGCTTATCTGATCACAGTGACCAAAATATATAATTCAATGCTGTCTGTTGTGCTTGTCTTGGAACTCTAAGGCACAATTTTGTTCAAAAGTCTGCGATATATCATGAGAGCAGTCATGCCTTTCTGTAGCCTCTCAGTGTCCTGAAATCTCAAGAGCAAACTTATCCTGGAATGCTTTCCTCTCTTATAATCCCGTAACAGTGTGAATGTGTCAGAAACTCTGTCCTTACCTATGGTTTCCTAGGCTTTTCTCAACACCAAATCCTTTCCTCAGTGCTTTACATATTTAAAAGACATGGTGGCACACTCCTGTAATACCAGCACTTGGAAGGTACAAGCAGGAGGATCACTATGAGTCAGTAGTGAGACCCTGTACAAAAAAAAAAAAAAAAAAAAAAAAAAAGATAAAGATAGTATTTTAGTGATAACTAAAATATTTTAGTGATAACTCCATTGAAATCAGTGAGCGTGGGTGTATAAGGATCACAGGAAATCATATTTTGTAAATGCACTGTTATTTAAAATGGCATGTGCAAGAAGAGCAGGTGCCCTCTTTATGTTTGCCTGGATTCAAACACACCTTGACCAATATTTATAATTGATTTCGCAAGTGTTTCACAACATAAATTCAAAATTTCAGATGACTAAAATAAATATTACTTTGCTGAGAATATAGGAAAAATTGAGAAAAATTATGACTAATATTCTAAATGATCTTTCCAATTGCATGCATTTTAAATTATCTTCAAGTCTGGAAATAATTTTCTTCTTTCTTTTTTTGTCATCTAAATAATTAGTGCTCTGATACTGTCTTAGTTACTTTTTTCTTGTTTCTGGGACAAATACCCGACATCCACAATGAAGGAAGGAAAGGTTTATTTAGCTCACAGTTAATGGAGATTTCAATCCATATTCGGCTGGCTCCAAGTCTGAGAGGCATTTGGCAGAGAACAGCAACAATGGCGACAGAGGCACCAGCCGAACAGGGCAGCAGAGCAACAGCTTAAGTCTGTCTCTCTGTCTCTCTTTAACTTACATAAGGCTCTCTGCCTTAGCCTACCCACCTCAGGCCACACCTATAATTCCCAGCAGTACTCAGACCATAATCTCATCAGTACTAAAATACATAATCCCAGCGGATCATGGGTCAAGTCTCAAACTCTAGAAGTCCCCACCCCATGAGTACATGAGGCTTTGGGGGAACAACTAGACATAAACCATAACAAATATCTTGCTGATATTTTGCATGAAAATCAAACTTTGGGGCTGACTGTTAAGTAGTGAATTGCTTCTTCTTCCTTACTTCATGATAAGCAAACAGTTAAGGCACTAGTGACTTCATACTGAAGTGATCTGATGAGATATTTATAATGTGATTTCAAAATGTGAACATTTATACAATCGGACCAGAAGCCAGAGTATATAATATGATGTCAAAGTGGCACAAAATTTGAAACTGACTGATGCTTACTGTATGTGGTAGATACCTGATTTAGAATTGTTATAGAAACTATATGGAAAAATATGTGCTTAGATTTATTGCAGTCATTCAATAAATTATAACAAGAAAGTTAAAAGTGACTATGTCACTACTTTAAAACACAATCCCTTTAGCAACTAGATAAAAAGGAAATTAAGGAGGATAAAGGATCTTAAAGTACATTTGTCATGGGAGAAATAGACTGTAACTAGAATATATAGATAATAAGTTATAAATAAAATTTGTAGTACGCACGGGTTAGTTGGTATGTGTCTTGGCCGCTGTTCCCTTGCTGGTGGGACACATACTTTCCTGACACTCAAAATGAAGGAAGGAAGGTGTATTTAGCTCAGGTTGGTGCAAGTTTCAGTCTATGCTCAGCTGGCTCCGAGGCAGAGTGGCACATGGCAGAAAGCAAACTCTCATGGTGGTGGCAAAGAGCAGAGAGCAAATGGGAGGGGTAGGAGCAACGGCAATGAAAAAAATGAACAGGGCTGTCTCCCTTAAGTTGCAGTCAGGCTATCTGCTCCAGACTGTGTGTAGCACTCATACCCGTAATCCCAGTAGCAGTCACAGCAATAATCCCAGTGGATCATGAGATAATCATAAACTCTACACGTCTGCCCCATGACTGCAAGAGGCTTTGGGAGGGCAAGTAGACACAAACCATAGGAGTAGGAAATAAAGAAATGGGGTTAAAAACAAGCCTTTACAATGCAACCTCATGGTAGATATTATCCCTTCTTTGGCCAACTGGAAATGCCAGCTTTAATAAAACTGTTTTGACACTGACATAACAGAGTCATTTTCATGGTACTATTTTCAATGCTATCATTTCTCATGGTATTTCTTCTGAAGCTTTGAAAGGATTAAAAAGAGACAACTGTTTAAATTTTTATTGGCATTTATTAAAACTCATGTTCAATAAACTATAAATTACCTAGGCAAATGAAACATTTGCTTCTCAGATACACATTGTGAAATAAATAGGAATTTGTTGATTATCCTATCAGTTTGAAAGTCATGTATTCTATAAGAAAAAAAGGAAAACCTTCAGTATTTCAATTAAAAGACATCCTGAAGAACTTACAAGCTGGTATTAGTGTCAGCTGGTATCTATTGCTATGCTATCATCAAAACTTCAATAAGAATTGAAGGCACATTAGTTAAGAGTAATTTGATTTCCATGAATGTTTATTTCTTATTGTTTCCAAATGATATCAACAGATTTTTTTCTCTGAAAACATATATGACTAAGTAATGGGTAAAATGTGCAATTTAGGTTCTGTTATAGAAATTAGCAAATAAATATTACTGCATGAGGCTACTTCTCCGTAAGTTTCACATCTACATTGCTTCTTTATCTCTCTATCTGTCCTTTTGAACTTCTTGATAGAAATGTTAGTCTCCTATTCAGTTAAAACCACTTAGTGCAACAAGTATGTCTCCTTTAATAAGTAGACATCGTTACAAAACAAATAATTCCTTTTATCTCTAATACATACTCACTTTTGTCATATTTTCCATCATACCTGCCTAATGGTAGCATTAAAGCATAAATAAAGCTTGTTTAGATGATTAAAATATTTATAAGCTAATAGGGCATAGGAGGAAAAATTTGGAAATTAAGAGATATTTCTTGGTTATTCTGTCAACTTGAGAGTCATGTAATTTATAAATTAAAAAAAGGAAGACCTTCAGTATTTCAGTAACTTACATTTGGTAACTTACATTTTTCAAGAATTCTATCCAATATGACAAGTTTAAGAAAGGTACTTACTGGGCCGGCGAGATGGCTCAGCGATCTAAAGCGCCTGCTTAGGAAAGCTTAGGCAATGGCAAAGACCACAGTTTGATCCCGAACTCACCATGCTGTGCCAGCCACACCCCCAGGGCAGGCTGAGCTGGTCATAATATAATTTCTTTTTCAAAAAAAAGGAAGGTACTTACTGGAAGAATTGTAAAACTCACAAAATCATTACAGCCTGTTATGGTTTATGTCTAGTTGTCCCCCCAAAGCCTCATGAAGCCATGGGGAAGCTTCTAAAGTTTGCAATTGATTATTGTATGTGGGGGTGCTACACCTGCCCTGGGGCAGGGAATTTACACTACCATGTAAGGAGGCGAGGGGCTAGATAGCTGCCTGAGCTGCTGCCATGTCCTTTGTTCTCTTGCTCTTTGCCACTGCCATGAATGGTTGCTCTCTGCCATGTGCCCTCTGCCCATGGATCCAGCCCAGTATGGAGCAAAACCCCCAGGAACTGTGAGCTAAACAAACCTTTCCTTCCTTCACTTTGAGAGTAGGGTGCTTGTCCCAGCAAGGAGAGAATAACTGAGAGCTCTAGACATATTTCTTTTGGGAAAACCTCAAACTGAGGCTAGATTAGCCTCTCTGCAAGAAGTACTGATTTTTTCCCTCTTGGGAGCCACCTGCTTAGCTAAGAAGTCACTGTTGGAGTAGGGACTCCAGTCATCATGGTGTCTGGCAAAATTTGTATCTTAAAATTGTGTAATTCACAACTGGTCCTTTTCCTTTTCCCATATAGCAGTTTCAGACTCAAGACTCATAAGAGAGCACTCCTCTGAATTTTTACTTCTGTTTATATTCAAAACCAAAATAGAAGCAGATTTGAGACATGCAGCATTCTTGATGCCACCTTGGGAGTGCAGAGAGGCTCATGAGGGGGTAGTAGGAACTGATAACAAGCAAACAATACCTTAATTTATTATGACCAGTTATTAAATAAGTCATTCCAAGAGCAAGATATTAATCACAATCACTACAGGAAATAAAATGTATGTGTTCCCATTTTACATTTGAGAAGACTAAGACAAAACAAGAAATAAATCGCATGAAGCAGTTTCAAAGAGATACACAGGACAATAAAATCTCAATCAGCTGGCAACACTGTATGAACAAAAGTTAAGGTAGAGTTTCAGATCTTAAAGACACATTCCTACCTAGTGAAAAGGTAAGAAAGGATCCCTTAAAAACAACTAGGATGCAGGAAAGAAAATTCAACATGTGCAAGATGATTCAAAGAAGAACATGAGACTAATACGTATCAACAAGAAAGGAGTACAAATGATATAAAAAGAATATGGGCAGAAGTAATAGCAGAAAACTTCCCAAATATGAGAAAATAACCTGACCTTCAGCAATGGAGTCATGCAGAACTCCAAATAACATCAAACCAACCAAAAACACACTGAAACATACAATAGTTAAGATCCCAGAAATCCAGCAGAAGATTAATATACTAAATTCTGCTAGAGGAGAGAAAAAATAAAAGAGGTTATATTTAAAGGAAAACTTATCAGAATAATAGCAGATTTCTCTTCAAAAACCAAAAAGTTAAGAAGGGCATGGAGCAGAGTGCTTCAAGTACTCTATGAAAACAAATTCCAGCCTAGACTGGTATACCCTGCAACACTGTCTTTCAAATTTGATGGAGAAGTGAAATATTTCCACAACAAAGAAAACTAAAGAAATTAACAATGACAAAACCAACGCTACACAGCCTACTAGAAGATACTGTAGAGAGGGACAAAAATAACCCAAACTCCATGAATAACAATAGAAAGAACCCACCAAAGAGGGGAATCAGTTAAACACAGGAGAAACATGGGAAAACAATAGTAGGTAAAAAACATGTCAATCATAAGTCAATACATTTCAATTATAACCATCATTGTAAATTAACTTAATTCTCCAATAAAAAAAAAATAGGCTGGCAGAGTGGATTCAGAAGCAAAATTCAAAAATATGCTGCATAAAAGAAACACACCTAACTCATAAAGAAATTCATAGGTTGAAATTCAAAGGATGGAAGACAATACTACATGCCATGCCCGATCACCTCAGAAAAAAGCTGGAGTAGCAATCCTGTTTGAAGACAGTCTGAACTTCAAACCAAAATTAATCAAACAAACCAAAATTAATCAAAAGAAATAAATAAGGCTACTACATATTGGTCAAGGGAAAAGTTCAAGACGAAAAAGTAACACTCATAAATATGTGCACACTCAACATGGGAGCACCAAGTTATATAGGACAAATCTTAATGGACATGAAAAATCTAATATCCAATACCACAATCTTAACAGGAAACCTTAACACCACTTTGTCCCCAAAAGGTAGGTCAATCAGACCAAAAATTAGCAATAAAGTAGCAGAACTAAACCACAACTTGGAACAACTTAGCTTGGTAGGCATATACAGTGTGTCACAACCAACCACTTCTGAATACACATTTTTTTCACCTGCACATGGGACATTTTCCAAAATAGACCACATAATAGTCTGTAGATCATGCTTAAGTATATGCAAGAAAACAGAAATAATTCCATGCATATTATCTGACCACAGTGCAATGAAACTGGAAATAAAAGACAAAAGAAGCCACAAAAACCCAGAAACACATGAAAATTAAACAACACCCTCCTCAACAACAAAGTGGTTACAGAGGAAATTAAACAAGAAGTTAAACAACATCTACAGTTTAATGAAAACTCAAATAAACTTACTAGAATTTATGGGACACAAGGAAAGTAGTTCTTAGAAGGAAATTTATAGCTCTAAATTCACACACTAAGACAGAACAAGTACAAATAAATACTCTAATGCTGCACCTAGGTCATCTAGAAAAGGAAGAGAAACCAAACCCAAAGACCAAAGATGGGAGGAAATTATGCAGATTAGAGCAGAAATTAATTCAATTGAGACAAAGAAAGGAACAAAAAAATGAATCAAATAGCTGATTCTGTGAAAGATTAAATAAAATTGATAAGCACCTAGATAACCTCATCAAAAAGAGGAAAGAAAAAATGTCAAATTGAAGCAGTAATGAATGAAATGGTTGACATTACCACACATCCAGTTGCTATCCAGAAGATAGCTTCTTTGAGAATCTTTACTCACACAGATGAAATAGACAGATATCTAGAAAGGTACAAATTACCAAAACTGAATCAAGAAGATATAAGAATTCTCAATAATCCAATAACAACCAACGGAATATAATATGTAATAAAATACTAGCAACAAAGAAAAGCCCAGGTCCTAATGTATTCATAGATGAGTTTCACAAGAAATTTACAGAATATAAAATTCCAGTACTCCTAGAAGTATTCAATAAAATTGAAAAGAAAGAAATCCTCCCCAAATCATTCATAGAGACAAGGATTATAAAGACACCAAAACCAGAGAAAGATGCAAGTAAAAAAGAAAGCTACAGGCCAATCTCTATAATGAACATAGATGCAAAAATTCTCAATAAAGTCCTAGGAAATAGAATTCAGTGAATCATTAAGAAGATTGTACATCATGAGGGGCAAGATTCATTTCAGGAATGCAAGGATGGTCCAACATATGCAAATCTATAAACATAATACACTATATCATTAAATTCAAATCCAAAAATCATATGATCATTTCAGTTGATGCAGAAAAGGCTTTTGACAAAGGGCAAATCTCATTCACGATCAAAGTACTACAGAAAATTGGAATAGATGACCTCTATCTCAATTTGATAAAAGCTATCTATGACAATCCAATAGCTAATAATTCTGAATGGGGGAAAACTGAAGTGTTTTATTCTCAGATGTGGTACAAGACATGGATATCCTGTATCATCACTCGTATTCAATGCAGTTCTCGAATCATTAGCTAGAGAATTTAGACAAGAGACAGAAAAGGAATAAGAATAGGTAAAGAAGAAGTTAAACTATCATTATTTGCAGATGACATGATACTCTTCTTGGAAGACCCAAAAAACTCCAAGAAGGTACTACAATTAATAAGCAAATTCAGTAGCATAGCAGGACACAAAGTCAACAAACAAAACTCAATAGCATTCCTTTACACGGATAGCAAACACATTGAGAGAAAAATTAGATAAAACATACCTTTTATAATAGCATCACAGAAAATGAAATACTTAGGAATTAATCTAACTAATGAAGCAAAAGAAAATTTCAATGAAACTACAGTACTTTGCAAAAAGAGATCTTAGAGGATTTCAGAAAGTGGAAAGATATTCTCTGCTCCTGGATAGGAAGAACCAACATTGTGAAGATCGCCATACTCCCTAAGTTGTTATATAGATTTAATGCAATTTCTATCAAAATACTGTCATACGTACCACTCAGACTTGGAGAAATCATTCCTAAAATTTATTTGGAACCAGGTAAGACCTAAATAGCAAAGACAGTCCTAGGCAAACAAGATAAGGCAGGAGACATTATAATTCCTGACTTAAAATTACACTACAAACCTACAGAGATAAAATCAGCATGATATTGGCAAAAAAAAAATAGACCTGAGGATCAATGGAATAGATTAAAGATGCAGAAGCAACTACAAACACACTCAGCCACTTTATCTTTGACAAAAGGACCAAACATGTTTACTGAAAGAAAGGTAGCCTCTTTAACAAATGGTGGGGCCCAGCAGAATGGCTCAGTGGTCTAAAGCGCCTGCTTGGGAAAGCTTGGGTGGCTTCAGGGACCGCAGTTCAATCCCGGGCACCACATGCTGCGCCAGCCCTGCCCTCAGGGCGGGCTGAGCCGGCCATAAAAATGAGTGAATAAACAAGCAAAGGTTGTGAAACAATAAATAAATAAATAAATCTTAAAAAAAAAACAAATGGTGCTGGAACAACTGGCTCTCTACATGCTGAAAACTAAAACTTAACCCAGGTCTATTACTGTACACTAAACTGAAGTCAAAATGTATTGAATACCTAAATGTTAAAACAAAAATGCTAAATCTCCTGTAACAGAAAGTAGGAGAAATCTCAAAGATATCAAGGTAAGCAATAAATTCATGGACAAAAATCAAAATGCATGTGTGCTACTTAAAAGAATCAACAACTGGGACCTCCTCCAGCTGAGAACTTGTTGTATGTCAAAGAAATCAACACAGTGCAAAGTTAATGCACAAATTTCTAAAAAAAAAAAAAAGTTTGCTAACAAGAATTCAAACAAAGCTCTTCTATGTAGAATTTGTAAAGAACTAAAAAACGTTAGGGCTCCCAAATTCAAAGATGCATTCAAAAACTGGGCATTTTAGATGAACATGCACTTCTCAAAGGAAGAAATACTAGAACCTTATGAATACATGAAGAAATGTTCTGCATTACCAACCATCCACAAAATGAAAATAACACATACCATCTCACCTCAGAAAAAATGGTTATCAAAAAGAAATAAACCAACAACAAATGTTGGAGAGGCTGTGGAGAAAAAAGAACCCTTCTCTACTGCATGTGGGAATGCAGACTGGTGCAACCATTATTGAAATCAGACTCTTTTAAAAACTAGGACTGGAAAGCCCATGCAATCCAGCTATCCCCCTGCTGGAAATATTTCCAGAAGAACTGTAAACTTCATATCATAGTGATGTCTGTGCTCCTATATTTATAGCAACACAATTTGTAATAGCTAAATCTTGGAAACAATGAAAATGCCTGTCACCTGAAGAATGGTTCAGAAAGACACAGTAATTTTATACAATGGAATATTACTCTGCTACAAAGAATGCTAAACTCAAAGCCTTCACATATAAGTGGAAGTATCTTGAACATATACTAAGAAGTGAAATAAACCAGACCTACATGTGTAAATATCATATATTTTCCCTAGTGTAAGAACTCAAAAGAAGAAATAAAACTAGAAAGACATACCATGCTAAATGGAAATCAAGAACTTGAGAATTAAACAAGGAAGAAACAGCCAACAGAAAAGTTAGGAAACATGGAAAGGGCAAAACGATGAACTTAGATATTCATAGGATGAATTCTATAATGGTCCTAAGTATCTCAAAAAGGTTTTAGATACTAAAGATAGCAATGTGTAATGCTAAAACGTACCTATCATTCTGGTCTTTTAGATTTGTGTGGATTCAAATGTCATATCAATTATTTCTATATTCTCCCTCAAGTAAATGTTAGTTTTTTTTTTTTAAAGGAGGTAATTAAAGAGAATAGCAGGCAAGAAAAAATCCCATAGGATTAACCTGCTATAATTTTGTACATGGTAGATGTCTAAATGTGTATGTAAAAATATGTACCTGTTTTCTGTTTTGTTTTGTATTTGTCACAGTCTATAGGGATTTATGAGAATATTGATTATTATGGAAAATACCGATTCCATAATCTAAGGTGTTTGATATTCAGAAAGACAGTGATGTTAAGCTCAAGTACCTGTGTTATAGAGTAATAGTATCACTAAGCTTCTCTTCCGAAGGATTAACAACTTGAGCGGGTAGACCCTAAAAATTGGAGAAAAAAAAAGGGGGCTACAAGAATAGCCATTATTTTGGCCCTAGCTCTTCAAGATCAGTGAGGACTTAGGACACAGAGAACCTGTACTGTAACATCCTATAACTCAGTGCTGTATGAGATTTTCTGTTCAAGGAGATTATGGGGCCTGAGAGGAAAGGGATCAATGATGTACAGTATACCTAAGGAGATTCACCTAAAGAGAAAGCATTCTCTCAGGCTTTCACAAAGAGCAAAATTGGTCAAGCACAGTCATGACTGTGATTCAAAAATGTTGTACGTAGTTTCAAGGTAAATACTGAAGGAATTTGACTGACCTTGTATGATACAAAAGTTGCATGTTTTGTTATATACATTTTGCTTTAACTTGGCCTTAATCGCTCAGCAGAAAAGTCTAATCACATGGCACAAAAAGTAAAGCCAAAGTAGTATGATGAGTTGTAAAAGTCTCAAGTCAACAGCTTCCAACATTGCCAATTCTGCTGATAACCCCCTAATATTATAGAATATTGGACTATACATACAACTACTTTCTCTTAGTAAAATGAGAAGGAATATTTATACCAATAGTCTTTAGAAAATCTATGTCTGCACCTTGTCCTCTGAACAGCTACTATGAAGACAACAATAAGCATTGTATTTATTGATTGTTGTGACTGTCCTACTGATAGTTCTGAAACTGTCTCATTGCTATTTCTTTCTTGTTGACATTAATAAAATTTTAAGAGAAATAAAAAATAAAAAAGAGTGACCAGAATATTCTAAAGAATTTGCCTATTTTGAAGGCTATGTTTTTCCATGTCTGATGGCTTTCATAAAAGGCATGTGTTGCAACAGAAGGATATAGAAAGGGATCCTAAAATCCAGATTTTATTTCTGATTGTCTTCTGGTCATCCCCCAGGTTGGGTTAAATAAAACTGAATGACCCTATAAACATAGGTTCAAGCTGTCAAAGGCATACAGGACCTCTTAGAGAGTCATAATGTACAGGGCATTTTATAGGCTGTTAGAACCACACAGGAAGTTTACCTTTGCTCAAATTAGGTTGTGATTCAAATGAATTTAATGACATGCTACGTTTCTAAATGACTTAAGGAATTGCAGTATGCTTCAGTGAATACTATCCTGGTTATGAGAAAAAAAAAATGAGTATTGCCCAATTTGCATAAGCAGACAGAAAAATTAAGTGCAAGATTAGATTAATTTTGTATGGAAATAAAGGAAAAGAGCTCAATAGACTATCAGGAATAAAGGAAGCCCAAGTGGCAGAATAAAAACAAAATTCTGTCCCTTAGATCTTCTTTTTTGCTTCCTGCTTTGTCCTAACATCATCTTTTCATTCCACATGACTGAACATTTGGCCATAACAAAATTCACGTGCTTATGTTCTTGTGAAGCCATCCAGAGATGCACTCAATATAATTTTCCTTGGTCCTCACGTAACATTTTTGTGCAAACAACTAATTTGAGGTCGGTGATTCTTCTTTGGACAAACTACCTGTGACCACAAAGATAAGGTTATCTTATGAAAACAAGACTGCTACTATGGTAACATGTTAGTGTAGTAAGGAAACTCCTAGAAATGGTAGGGTGAAATGGGCAGAGAACACAATTGTACAATTATTTCATCAATAAAGACTTTTATTGATAGAATAACTACATTCTGATCATTTGGAAAAACACCTAATCCAATATATACCTCAGTTCAAGTGGGAGTCCAACAATGTTTATATATACTATGAGACTTAAATATGTAGATTGGAAACAAGTTACTATTACTAAGTGAAATATTTACTGCCCCATGTCAAATTATTTTACAGCTTCTCTGGTTGATCCCAAATGATAATAATATTTCTGAAGTACTTAATTCTAAAGATGATTAATTTCCCTTTAATGACTATATGTAAGCCTTTGGGATCATGGCTGTATGTGATTGTCTGGTAACAAGGAATACAACTAGTAGGTGTTTTATAAATCTGTTGAAGACAAGTTATTCACTGTTATTCCACTTTCCTTCACTTTTGATTTATCCTCAAATACACAACAGAGGAAAACGGGATTTAATTTAACACTTTCTCAGTTGCAAGAATTCAGTGTTAAGTGAGTACCTTTACTGAAGCAAATGTTGTATCAGGAATATAGTCTTTCCAGATCAATATGGTTTGCTTTTTGTAGTTAGGGTAGAAGTGTTCTTAAAAATACTATTATTTAGATTAAAGTAATTTAAATACCTAGTGCTTGGGAAACTGAAAACAGGAAGATCACTATGAGTTCAATCTACATAGTGTGATCCTGGACACCCTGTAGACTCTACCAAATACACAAAAAATAATATTTTGACTGATTTCATATAATAGCTGACTTTGTAACATTATGTACATGATGCACTTTTAGGGAAGATACTGGCAGCCACCATAGAATGTTTAACACTACCCATTTCTGAGCTTTCTACAAACCTAATTAAACTGCAAATTCAGTGAACCATCAATACTCTGTGAACATATGGGATTGGCTAGAGGACAAATACTCCGTATTTTACAGCGATTGTCATAGACTGCTTATTTCCTAACTTCTATTTGTTTTATTCATCTATACCTGAAGTATCTATCCTCTACTACCCAAACTATAACCCTATCTATGCAGCTCAGATTTGCATAGGTGGCTTAAACAGTTGGGATCAGGTGATTTAGGAGCAAGAAAATCTACCTGACAATATAATCCTGATAGGCATCCCACTGGGACCATAACACTTCCTTTGAAAATTATAACTTTGATAATCACTGTAATAACACTACAGAATTTCTATTTGGTGGATTGTATTATGTGCTTATTTGTGCATGTCTGTGTGTATTCTGTTGCTTAATTCTTTTAACTGTCTAGTGTGTTAGGCATCATGTTTCTGCCTTAAATTCTAGAATGCTCGAGTTATAAGCTATATAAATCAGTAAAAGTGACATGAACTTAAGTGACAGAAATGTCTTGAACTTCAGATGGAAAGCAGAGTTCATAACAGAAACAGAAATAAGTGATTCACTTAAGTGAATCAGCTTTTAAGATGTTAACTGTTTTTGTTATACTTATTCATCGTGCTGTCTTCTCTCCTGAAGGCTTTGTGATCTGCCTCTAACCTGGTAGGCCTGCAGAAGTCTAATCCTGTGAGCTCCATGTGTGCTTGGCTTAGCACATTCATCTAAGACATGGAGCACTCAGTCTCACCCCAGAACCCATCATGGTCCCAGTATCACCAGCACGTGTTGGTATTTACCTGCCATAGTGGAAAGTCCAAACCTCTGAATTTTTTATGGACTCCATTCCTATCTAATTTACTCAGTGGTGAGTGAAGCTTCTCTGTTAATTCCTATGTAGACTTCTATGAGAATAAGTATGTTTTCTTAACTGTTGCATATCCTACACAGTGCCATATTCCTTTATTCTGCCTCCTAGGAAGATTGCAAGCTTTATATCTAAAGCAAACGCTGTGATCTAAAAGTGAAGACTGTATTGTTACATGAAAAATGGGATTCCAGACGTATGTTATTTATGTCCTGAGGGAAACAGAAGGAGAATTTCTACTTCTGCACATTCCCACCCCACAAAGCAACTCCAAATATAAAATCTATTGGCTTTTTTTTCCTAATGTCTGTTGCAAATAATATTTAAAACATTTATAACACTATTTGTAACAAAAATTATTAAACTCCTGAAGCAATTGTGATGTTTATTTCTGACTTCTGACTGACAGCTTGGTTGGTCTGAAGGAGACCCAAGAAATTTATGAAGTACTTTTCTCAGCATTCCTGGGGCAGGGGTGGAGTGACATGACCATGTGATCTTGGGAACTACTTCTGGACTCTGGTGCTTCTCTCTCAGGCTCTCATGTTTTCTGCTTCCCAAATACTATTAGTTGAGCAACTTCTCTGTCATGTCTTCCCCCCATGGGGTCTGCTTTGCAGCCAGCTCACCATAGACTGAACAAGGAAACAATGAATGAGAGGATCCCTTTCTTCCTCACTGTTGAGGGTGTTAGGTGTTTTGTTCTAGCAATACAAAAGCTGAGTGATAATGGCATAAATTATAGTGGACTAATTTGGTAAGATATAGATTATGCATCTTCACATATAATTTTGGATAGCACTATAACTGTGACCTTTAATTTTTAAATGTTTTATTGCTGCATTTGTGAAATAATGATTATGTACATTGTGTGCTTTATTGACAAACTGTGCATATAATTTATGCTCTTATAGTTTGTTAGGTTTTGACAAAATTGAAAATATTTTAGCTGTTGATTAGCCTTCTAAGATTTATTGTATCCATCTGGGGAGATGAATGAAATGGGTCTTTCCCACAAGACAATAATAGAATTTGCTTGGGTAGACAAGTCAGTGGTCAAAATTTTGCTGGAGGGTGTAGTAAAATTCACATAACAGACATTGCCTCCAGGAAAGAGGCCTTAATTGCCAATGTTGATAAGGATAGTTCATAAGAGCATGGGAAATGAAGTCAGAGCCAGATTGTTGTGCTAGTGCAGGTGGATGCCACAGAAAGTCTCAGGGCTCGGGGGAAAAGGAGCAATTGTTTGCAAAGGAAACATCACTGTTGACTTCAAAACAAGTCAAGATAAAGGTCGCTAACAGCAGAGACAAAACATCTAAGAATTTAAAAACCCAGAAATATTACCAAGAGCAGAGAGCGTTCCTTGGTGAGAATGCTGAGTCAGCACTATCACTCATCGTCTCCATGGCCAACAGCAGACAGCTCAAACCCCAAGGGCTCACACTCTGTTGCCTTGTCTTGTTGCATGAAGCCTTCCTTTTCATCATTTAGGGATCAGATACATTTTTATTTTTATTTTTCTCTTAACATAAATGTTAATTTTTAAACAGATTTACAAAAGAATATTTGTTTGTTTATTTATTTATTTATTTAGCACAACCAGGGATTGAACCGGGGATTACCAGGCAAGTGCTATTCTACTGAGCTATCTCCTCAGTGCCCAAAAGAAATTATTTTAATGGGAGCTGGGGAGATGGCTCCGAGGCACAAGTGCCTGCTGGGCAAGTGCAAGGTCGTGAGTTTGAACCCCGGTCCCAAAAAAAAAAAAAAAAAAAAAAAAGAAATTATTTTAAATGCACTATTGTATCACTAATCAATATCAACGTGATTCATCCTAGTGCCATTTTATTATCTTGATCTAATGAGGACCCAGGCCACTTAACGAGAGTGAGATTTGTTTTTATTCTTACAAAATCCCCAGGAAGGGGATTTTACCAAATAGTATACAGAGCTAAATTTGACTTTTGCTTTAAAAATGTCTTAGTAATATTCATTCTTAAATAAAAGCATAATACTCCAGGCTCTCATTTTTTTAATTTTCATGTACTGATGGATTAAAATGTAGATGTAGCAAGAAATAAAGATCATGGATGTAATCTCACTTCGGACAATTTTCAGAAAGCAAGGAATAAATAAAATTTCTTACTTTTGGAAGTCATGATACATAGTCTATTAGTTTCAAGCTGCCTTCCTTTCAGAAATTGTTCTTTAAAAAAATTAAAAAAAAAAATAGAAGGGGTCGCTGAGATAGTTCATTGATCTAAAGCATCTGCTTAGGCAAGCTTAGGCAACCTCAAAGACCACTGTTCGATCCCCTGCACCACATGCTCTGCCAGCCCCACCTCTAGGCAGGCTGAGCTGGCCATAACATAAATAAATAAATAAAGTTAAAAAAAAAGAAAGAAACAACTTAAGCTGGCCAGATAGCTCAATGAACCAAATCACCTAAGGCAGAGTGCAGCAACAGAGGTGCAATTCTGAGCATGCAGTGTTGACCCTGTCCTCAGGCTGCACTGAGAACTGGGCGTGGTGGCACTCAGCTATAATCCCAGCTCTTGGAAGGCTGAAAACAGGAGACTCACTGCAAGTCAGATGTGCATAGTGAGGCCCTGTAGATCATGTAAATTCTGTCCTAGATACATTTTTAAAAAAAAAATTGTTCTTTTTTCTTTTTCTTCTCTTTTCTTGCTTACTCTTTGATCTTCAGCAATTTTTATTTTAGACATGCAGTTTTTCACTCATGGAATAACACTTGGCTCTATTTAAGAGCTGAATCTAAATAATACTTCATGTGTGGAGAAAGAAATAACATTTGTGCTCCAGTTAACTCTGCATTCAACAGCCTATTGAATCCTACAAAATTTTTCAAGGAAGTTTTATTAGATAAAGTCACATACTTTTTAAGCAATTGAGATTGTTTTTCAATTGCTATGCAAAACAAAAATGCTTACTAGAAGACAAGGGCTATATCTTTAGTTAGCTTTATGCATACAGACAGGAATGAACTGTCCAAATACAGGTATCAGAATTTTAAAGTATATAATATTTTATTACTATATATGACCTCCTAATGAATATCAATGCAGTTAAGTATATTTTTGGTCACATTACCCTTCAAATACAAATATATTATGATCTTTACTTATATTGACTGACTCTAAAATTGAGAAATATAAAGAAATTTTCTTAATAAGTAAATCCTGTTTTATCAGCTCATAACCTATGTTACTTACGTTCTCTTGTTTTTAAATTCATAAAAGTATTGAGTTGCCTATGCACAACTATAGTGCTGACTTGTCATTTTTTAAAAAGTGTTGAATTATTTCATTTTTCAAAAAGATTCAAAGTTTCAAGGGTAAAAGCACCACATTTTATTCATCTCAGTACAGCTTCCTTAAGACCTAACATTGTCTTGAAAGATAAAATGTAATAGGTATGGATAATAGCAATGTCTTAGTCATTTATTGAATAAACTTTTTTGTGTACATATCATAATTCCAAGTACTATTGCATACCCTATGCATGCAGTTGAGAACACAAATGTCTTTTGGAACTTACTTTGATCATATGTTTATTATTTCTGAAATATTTACTGAATCCTGATGGTTATTTTTTGTGTCCAGATGTTCCCAGCAAAGACTCATGAGCTCAAGAGGCCAGGCTTCTGCAAAGTATTTGGTTGGATTATTAGTGCCTTGCCACACAGCTGTCTTGCTGTTAAAGGATGGGATCAGGTCATACTAGAGTGGTCCCTGGTGATGTGGCTTGGTCTAGTGTGTCTCTTCTCCTGGCTTCAATCTTCACTCACTCCTGCCCTGCCACCATGACCAAAACTGCGTCTCCTCCTTTAGGCCCCTCTGCAATGCTGTTATGCCTTGGAGACAGTTGATTACAGACCTTAAAGAGGAGACAAGGCTGGGGAGATAGCTCAATGCTATAAGCACCTTCCTGGCAACTGGGCTTTGATCCCTGGTACCCCATGCCATGCCATGCCAGCTGGAGTGGTGGTGCACACCTATAATCTCAGTGCTGTGGAGATTGAGACAGAGGGATCACTACAAGTCCTACCTGAGTGAAGAGATCCTGTACCAGATTTTTTAAAAATGATTAAAAAAATAAAAAGAGGAGGTAAAATTGACCCCTCTTCCATTAAATTCTAGGTGTTGAGTATTGGATACTATGTCCAACAATGGAAAAGTGATTAAGGCACTATCTGCCCTGAAATATAACAGTCAGGGTATAATTATTTCCTGCCTCAAGATCCTGAGTGTATTAGAAAAATTAAATTATTTTATAACATTCAGAGTTAGTTGAAATGTTCATTACAGAGAGAGGATCTCTTTGATTACGGGTCTAAAATCTATCCTTCTCTCATTCTTATCATAGCACATTGTTCGTCATTCATTATTGTTTGCTATCAACTTCCTGTTTTTGTGAAATTAAACTCTGATCTCTTAAATTTTTCACCAATAGAACCATCATAAGTTGTAAATATCTATTAATTGAATGAATCAAGTGACTAAATCAGTAAGAAGAGAAAAGTTTGAGGCCACAGCATAGGAAAAGAACATACGGTCAATAAGGTTTCCATAGTAGTTTCTGCAACAGTGCATAGATGGAGATTTAGTGAAAGAGTAGTTTAGCTGGAGCTTTTTGTCTGGCACCATTGAAGGCTTAAAAGAAAGAAATCCATAGCTGCTGTAGTAGATGTGGCAAAGGAGAAAATATTGGTGTGACTGTGGAGCGGTAGAATTTGGAAGGAGGAAAATTGCAAGAATCGACTGAGTCAACATCCAGTGAAGAGTTTATTAGGCAAAATTTTAGCTTAAAAACTGAAGAATGGTGTACACCCCCTCAAGAAAGAGATAAAATGCTATGGCTTGGAGCTGTGACTCTTAGGTTTTAGGCAATGGAAACTTGTGGAACTTGAGGAGCTATATCTCTGATGGTAAACTAGGGGGAGACTGAATGCCCAAACCTTAACCCAAAGTGCAACACTGCCATTGAGCCCACATACTGAGGGCTTAATTGAGAAAAAAAAGAAAGAAAGAAAGAAAGAAAGAAAGAAAGAAAGAAAGAAAGAAAGAAAAACTTATCCAACTGTCTCAGTTACTTTTCTGTCATTGCTCTATCATAAGGTGACATTTTTGGGGACAAATACTGAGCTAACTATATTATTACTATTATTATTTTAACTTATTTGATACAAGATCTCACTACACAGTTTGGACTCATAGTGATCGGCCTGTGTCAGCCTCTTTAGTGCTGGGATTACAGCTATGCATAACTATGTCCAGGATTCAGAGCTTCCATGGCATGCAGTTCCAGGGATCAAACTCAGGACCTTGCACTTATCAGAGAGGCTCATAGACCACAGAGCTATCCCAAGCTATCCCATGCCCCTTCCCAAGTTACTAATCATTATTAAAGCATACTGCATGCTTTACAAGACTGTATACTTGGGCATAACTTTTTAGATAGAAAGATAAATATTTAAGGTTAAAATTACCATAAAAACACAAGAAACAAATGAGATGAATGGAGAAAATAAGCTAACACTAGATAAGTGGCCTTGAAAGGCCGCATGGGAGGATACCAATAGGCAGAGCCATACAGGTGGCCCTGTCATGGCAAGGGGCTGTGGAGGGTGGAAACTGTGCTCTTGTCACTCACCTGTCTCCTTGTCCGATCAGGAGGTAAACACAGAGACCATGCAGACCACTCACTCCAAAATAGGAATGGACTCCAGATAAAAGAGAAGAGTCCTGAGCCTCCACACGCCTACCAGTCCCTCTACTCTCCAGCAACCTGCCTCTCTATGACAACTAACTTCAGTAAATGTTAAACAATTTGAGGTTTCAATAGAGAAAACCTCAGAACAGGGGAGAAAAAACAAAGAGAATGGGATTCAGTTTTGTTAATGGGGAAGAGAGCGTAAAGGACACTTTTGAGCATATCCTATGATCTAGAGTTTAGAACACAAATTTGTGTGATTTAAGGATATTTCTTCCACGTATATCACTTCGAAGTTTCTCAGGACTAGGGTATCGTACCAGTTGTGTGAGGAACTTAATTCTGGACACTGGGTGGGACTACACTTACAGGTCCTTGTTGAGCAAATCATGGTTCTCTCTGTCCACAGAATGTTGTGCTGACCTGAGAGAGCACCCAACAAGGCTTCACATTGCTGAGGCCACCTCCCGAGGCCTCTTCCCATCTGGAGTTAGAGGAGTTGGTGCCTCTTTGGTGATTTTCATCTGGGAGATTTTATTTTCTACAGAGTTGGGAGATGCTAACCTCTGACAACAAACAAAAATTTCCAAAATTGTAGCTCTTTGTAGATTAGAAGAAGGAAAACTGGAGAAAGAAGAAATTACCTACGTTACAGAAGATAAAGAGTAGGGGCAAGAAACAAAAGAAAAACTGTAGGCTGAAGTTACCCACATATTAGGAACAATGTGTCTTTTCTTCCTGTCCCTAACTGCTAAGAGAAAATGTCACAAGACTGGGTCTGAGAGGTCCCAAAAGTCGAGATGAGGGACTTAATCTATCCTAAAAATAACACTTTTCAGGATGGCTGACCTCTTTCAGAAGCAAAGAATTTTCAGGATTTGGCAGTAAGAGGAAGGGGTTTATCAGGCAGAAATTTTCGTATGCATTGAAGAGCAGGTACAGGCCACCAAAACAGAAAGAGACGGACATTTGATTCTGACACTGTCGCTGTTGCTGATTTTATTGCTGTTGCTGCTGTGGCATGGACTACTAATTGGTTTCCTCTCAATGCCACTATCTGTTATTGTGACATTAACACTACTGTGGCTCACTCTAGGAGAACTGGGGGCCAGGTCAATTACACTGCAGCCTCCTCTCCTAAGTGAGTGGAAGTGCTTGGATCTTGGAAAAATAAAAAGCAAAGGGCCGTAACTAGCTAGAGGGCATTATGAAAAGTAGACACTAACTAAAGAGATTTCTTCCAACCAGCAAGTGTCTGAACTAAAATCAACTTATGTA
This sequence comes from Myocastor coypus, assembly GCA_004027025.1. Classification (NCBI taxonomy): domain Eukaryota; kingdom Metazoa; phylum Chordata; class Mammalia; order Rodentia; family Myocastoridae; genus Myocastor; species Myocastor coypus. The sequence continues at coordinate 15,690 of PVJA010012575.1, read as the reverse complement.
TCTCACCATTCATTAATTCATTAATTCGAAAAAACTATGTAAGGGAACAAGCCAAAATGATTCCCAAAACTCCTGTCTGTCCCAAAGATGATGCATGGAATATCGATCAGAAAAAGATCCAAATTCAAATAAATAAATAAACAAACCTTTGGGGAGCACAAAATGCTATAACTAGTTAATGAGCTTAACAATTACAATAATCAGGGAACTTACAGTAGACACTAGAGAAAATCTAATTGAACTAAAATTCATACAAAACATGAAAGACAGGTTTAGCAAAGAATTAGCTTATGTAAAGACTTCAAAGAGAAACCTAAGAATTAAAAAATTCCATTTGAAGTATGGATAGAAGAAGGGATTAGGGTGACGAGAGTGTCAGACTTAGGGGATAGGATTGCTGAAAGCAGGGCTGGGGTTTAGTTCAGTGGAATAAGTGCTTTTCTGGCAAGCGCAAAGTTTTGAGTTGTTCACTCCCTGGCTACACACACACACACACACACACACACACACAGAGGGCTTAAAGTAATCAGTTATTCAAAAATACATTATTTTTATTGTATTAACATTAATGAGACTGCCAGGCATGGTCGCGCATGCCTGTAATCCCAGCACTTGGGAAGCTGAGGCAGGAGGATCAGTGAGAGTTCAAGACCAGCCTGGGCTACAAAAGTGAGCTCAAGGCCAGCCTGAACTTCATACAAGACCCTGTCTCAAAAAAGAAATAATAATGAGAGTTTCAAAACAGTCTAGTAGGACAGTTGTAATAAGTAATACATTGCATATTATTGCCTTCATAATAGTTATTTGGAGTACAAGATGCAAACATGATATATTGTCTAGAAACGATTAGTACAAATCTTTCTTCTCACCGAACTAAGACAAACTAGCTGTTTTTCCTTAACTATTATTTTCAGTATTACAAAACGGTTCTTCATGCCCCCCTTGTTTGTTTTGTTTTGTTTTGACTTGTTAAAGATGGGCGTACCATTACCATTCAAATATTGTAGGTGCATGAATTCATCAAAATAACCTAAGTTAGTGTGAGAGTCTGATAGTCTATAATAGTAGTGGGTTTTCAGCAGAACTGACAATGTCAGTTGTTGACAAGCTTTTTACAGCTCAGCACAATAATATAGCTTTACTATACATATCTTGTGGTTAGGCTTCTGCTGGATGATTAAGAGCAAGATAATGCAAGACCTATATAACAGAACATGTAACTTTTATATCTGATAAGGTCAGTCAAATCCCCTCAGGATTTACCTTGAAACCATGTACAGTATCTTGTAGATCTTTTGTCAGTGTCAGCCACCTGGATGAGTCACAGTCATTGCATGACCAATTTGCTTTCTGTGAAAGTCTGAGAGAATGTTTTCTCTCTAGGTGACTCTTCTTAGGTGCACTATGCATTGTGGATCCCTTTCCTCTGTAGCCCCATAACCTCCTTGATCAGAAAATTTGGGACGCCACTGACTTACAGGATGTTACAGTACAGGTTCTCTTATGCCCTAAGTCCTTACTGACTTTGAGGGGCTAGAGCCAAAGTACTGGCTATTCTTATAGTCCTTCTTTCTTTCTAATGTTTTGGTCTACAAACTTAAGTTGTTAAACCTCCAGAAGAGAATCAAAAATACTTTAAAACAACAAGAAAGCACAAAATTTAACTTAAGAACTGCTAGGTAATGCGAAGAAGATAAATCTAAGAATAGCTAGGATTAGTGAAAAACCAGAAGACAGCACAAATGGCGATAAAAACTACTGTTTGCAGAAACAACAGGCCAAGTAAACTCTTAAGCATAATCAGAAAATATCTCTATGCCATGTAACAGTCAGAATCCTAGAAGTGCAACACAAGGACCAAGTCTTAAGAGATGCTGATGGTCTTGGTTCTGCCTACCCAGAATCCTCTTTTTCAGAGTATTCTAGCTTTCCTAGTAGAGGTCCTTTGTTACCTCAGTTAGGTTAATTTCTAAATATTTAATTTTTTCCTGTGGCTGGTATTGTTTTCCCAATCTTATTGTTAGTGAGTTCATTATTGGTGCACAGGGACACTTGATTTTTGTGTATTAACATCCCATTACCTGGTATGCTACCAAATTTGTTCTTAATTTCAGGAATCATTTATTGGGTATTTTAGGGTCACATATGTACAAGATCATGTCATCAGAAACAATGACAATTTCTCTTCTTCCACTCGTAAGCACACCTCATTTATTTCTCTTGTCTGCTTGGTCTGACCAATCTTTTGAATACAAACTTGAATTTGAGTAAACAGGAGAATTTGTCTTACTCTGAATTTTAGAAATAAAGCATTCAGCTTTACCCTACTAATATTATATTGGCCATTTAGGATCATGAATGATTTTAGTAACACTGAGATGGGATTCTTCTGGAACTATTTTATTCAGGGATTTTAAAACATGAAGAGATGTTGGATATTGTCAAAAACTTTTTCTGCATCCATGTAGGTGATCGTGTGATTTGTGTTCTTCCTTTTGTTTACGTGCTGCATTATATTCACTGATGTGTATGTGCTGAATTATCCTTGCGTCCCTGAGATGGACTCCACTGGCTTGCTATACATGATATTTTTTATGGTTTGTTATTTTCTCTTTACCAGTATCTTGCTGAGGATTTTTCCGTCTCCATTCCTTCATAATTGATGTAGTTGTCTTTTTTTGATGGATCTCTTCTTGTTTCTAGAATTAGGATAGTGATAGATTCCAGGAAGTTTTTAGGAGTTCCATAATAGTCTCAGAATGGCAAAAGCAATTCTAGTCATCAGGAGAAAGGAAACGACATTGCAATTCTGAAATTAAAGCTGTGCTGCAAACCCGCAATGATTAAAACAGCATGGCATTAACTAAAAAAGAAACATGTAGATCAATGGAACAGCATGGAGGGTGAAGATACAAGTGTAGGCACACTCAGGTACCTTGCCTTTGAGTAAGGGTCAAAAACATGCTTGAGGATGGATAGCCTCTTTAAAATACAGTATATACAGCTCTGGGAAAAGTGGCATTCCATATGCTGAGTACTGAATCCACACCTACATCTCTTTCCATCTATTAAATAAAAATAGAGATGGATGAAAGATCTAAATGTTAAAACAGAAAAAAAATCAGCTGGAAGATAAAATAAAACACTTGAAGACATACCCATAAGTAAAGATTTTATGAGCAGAACCCTGATTGTATAAGAAAAAATACTGGGCAGCGAGATAGCTCAGCACACTAAAGTGCCTGCTTAGGCAAGCTCAGGGACTGCAGTTCAATCTCTGGCATCACATGCCACTCCAGACCCTCTCCAGGGCTTGCTGAGTGGGCCAGAATCCAGACTCGGTGGTGCATGCCTGTAATCCCAGAGCTGGGTGGGCTGAAAACAGGAGGATCACTATGAGTGTGAGTTGTGTAGTAAAAACCTGTAACAACCAAATATATTTTTAAAAAGAATAGAAAGAAAAAAAAAAAACCAAGACTCAAAAAATGGGTCCATATAAATTAAAGTCCTGACCAGAAAAGGAAAGAACCAACTGAGTAAAGAGATCACCTACATAGAGGGAATACTTTTTGACAGCTATTCCTCAGACAGTTGACTAATATCTGAAATATATAGAGAACACAAAATACCAGAACCCCCTCCAAAAAATAGATTCATCAAAACATGGACAATTGAAAACAAGAAGCATAACTGACTAATAAGTGCATGTATAAATGCTCAACATCACTGGTCATTAGAAAAATGAAAATGAAAGTAATACTGAGGAGCTATCTTACCCAAGAAAGAATAGCCATTATCACTAAATCAAGTCATAACAAATGTTGGTTGGAATTTAAACTAGAACAACTATAAAACTAGAAATTCTTTTCTGATTCCCTTCCTTGAAATTTCCCCAAAGAGCTAGACATTATATGACATTGATATATGCATGCATGGTTTTGACTGCAGAATTTATTATATCTAAATCTTAGCAAAGCCTACAAATTCTTCAAGTTATGAATTGATAAATAAAATCTGACATGTATGCACAATGGAGTACTACTCTGCCAAAAAAGTAGACCTAAGTCATTTTCTGTAAAAGAATACACCTTAGAACCATAATGTTAAGTGCAATAAATCAGACGAATAAGGTTAGATGTTGCATGATTTCTTTTATAAGAGAAACTCAAAATATAAAATAGAGCAAAGAAATTACCTAATAGGAAAATAATTGGAAATACATCTTTGGCAAATAGGAAAGAGACTATGAAATGTAGAGAATGGGAAGGGATGTTAGGCAAGAGGGTGAGAAGACAACTGAGCTATATTTTATACATGTATATGTATATCATACTATATTATACATTACCAATAAGGAGTTGTATTACTGCAGGCATGTGTTAATAAGAATTAAAAATAGAAATACATAAAATAAAGATGAATCTCCCCAAGATACACACATAGAAAATGAAGGAAAGGAAGGAAGGATGGAGGAGTGCAAGCGGATAGGAAGGAAGGGTGGGAAGAAAGAAAAGGAGGGAAGGAGTGATGCCAGAGTAGAAGAAAGAGGAGAACAGATAGGAGAGAGGCACGAGATAAGAAGAGGAAAAGAAAGATGGAAAGAGACAGTGAATGAGAAGGAGAAGTGGAATGATGCATAGAAAGAAATAGAGTTAAAAAGAAAAAGAAAAGGAAAGGAAGGTGGGAAGAAAGAAGAAACAATCATGGCAATACAAAAGCAGGAGTTTTAGGTGCTGTACATACATGAAAATTGCAAGGAGCAAGGTCATCATCACTGACCGAACATAGCCTTTAAGAAAAAATTTAGAGTAAGAGAATAGAAACTATCAGATTGCATTATTAAAGTAGAAATAATTATTTCTATAAAAAGAACAGTTACAGAGAAAAGCCAAAAATAAACAATGCTAAAGCAAATACTTTTATTCAATTCTTAATTGCTTACTCTGAATTTTCTTTCATGAACATAACATTCAGATCAAGATGCATTAATGATGCATTTCATGCAAATTAGAAAACTTTGTGTGATGATAATGAAAAAAATTATTTTAAAGAGATTAATTTAGAGTGCATACTAAATTTTCATTGTCTTACATAAAACAGCTTTTAAATAAATAAGATTTTCTTTAAAAATATAAGAGCACAGCACAGAGTCCACTATTGTCTTTATTTGTGAAGTCAGAAGTTAAATTCAAATTATGTTGTATATAAGACATATTGTGTCCAATATGTCTTTGTGTTGTTTCTTAATCTATACCTAAAGTTTGTTTTGTTTTGTTTTGTCTTTGCAGGATCAGGGCTCGAACTCACAACTTTGCATTTGCCAGGAGCTTGTGACATGGAGTCATCTCCCCAGCTCCCTAGGTGCTAAAGTTTTAAGTACTGAAATGTTGGCATTTTTGTTAACACTTTGCTGCAATTGTTATATCTTGAATAAAGAATAGTGTGTAAAGTTTGAACATGAGTGTTTTCAACATATCTCCATTTTACTCTAGTTTATTCTTTTTATAATACGTGGGATAAGGTTAAAAGAACACTAGGTGTACATTTACATAAAGCTCTATCTGACTTCTTTGGGGGAAATATAAGGGATTCATCAGGTTCTAAATTTGCAAAGATGCCAGTTCCCTAAGAATGGCAATGACAGATAAATTGAATTTGCTATTCTGAAATTCCCCATAGGCTCTTTCTACATTATGTGGAGTACAAAGTCTACCTTACAGAATTTGCTGGCTGAAGTGCCTCTTTCAAGATCATTGGCATGTATAAAAGTTTGCCATGAACTGTAGAACACAGGAAATTAAAAGATGATTTCCAATTCCCATTTTACTTTTATATTAGAATGTTTATTAATTCAGTGGATATATTGAAATATAAGAATTAGAGTTTTGTAAAAAGGCAAAAACGTGAAGTGATTTAAGTATGGATATTTAGAATATCTGTAAAAAGTTCCTTTTTCCTCCCATCGTTATTACTGTTAACTTGTGTGGAAGAACTAGTTTCAATCCTATTAAAACTACTTATGGCTCAATGGCATTAGATATGATGAAGAAATACTGTCAACTTCTCTGGTATTGACAGGTCCAGAGAGTAATAACCTCATACATTTTAAATGAACATGGGCTTTTATTATATTATATGTAATAATATATAATACATATATTATCATATATAATAAAAATCAGTAGCAAATTGAATTCTATATTTTATTTATTTGTGTCTCCATGACACATTCTGAAGGAAATCAATTACTTCAATAGATTGACAGTAAACATAACATTAATGATAGCTTATTAAATGACCAGTCTCTCTTTTTTTTTTTTTTTCTTTATTTATGTCTCTGGAATTTAAGAATATAGTCCTTTTTATGAGTCTACTTGCACAGACCATTTAGTATAAAGCACCAAATGAGAAGCACCATTTTACTTTTTAATTACATTTAATAATAAATAACAATGTGACAGTTTCAAAACACATTAGTAGTATGTTTCCAGTATTTGATACAGTGCATATTGTTGTACTCCTACTAGTTATACAGAGCACAGGGTATAAGACAATAATTTTTCTAATCATTATTGATACAATAAAATCTTCTCATTGAACTAGGAGAAAGTAGCTGTATACATAATCCAATGCTCCATAACCACAGTGGGTTATTGGTAAAACTGGCAATAATGGAAGCTGTTGATTTAAGCCTTTTAGAGCTCAGCATACTAATCTAGCTTTACTTTTTTATGGCTTGCGGTTAAACTTTTCTGCTAAGTGGTTAAAGGCAAGTTAAAGCAAGACCTGTACAACAAAACATGTAATTTATGTATCTCCCAAGGTCAGTCAAATACTCTCAAGGTTTACTTTAAAACCATGTACAGTGCTTTGTAGAACGGTTGTCAGTGTCAGTGGATACCGGCACTATAACTATATTCTCACTTGAGTGTATACTTTAAGAATTATTATCTTAGCAGGCCATAGTGGTGCATACTGTTATTCTGCAATTTACCTCATTGAGAAAAAATTACAAGTCCCTCCCAAACTGGATAACTTAGTGACTTAGATCCTGCCTCTTACAAGAATGGGGCAGCAATCCATTCCAGACCCCTCCTGTTTTTCAGGAGCTATTGCTAGTCCCTATTCTTTTTCTCCAATAAATCTTCCCATCCTTAATGATAAATAAATAAATAAATAAATAGGAATGAGGGTATAGTTAGCTCAGTGAGAAGGCCTGAGATCAATTCCCAGTACTAAAAGAAAGGAAAAAAGAAGACAGTGAGAACAAGAGTGAGAAAAAAAATGAGGGAAAGAAAAAGCCAGTTTATTTTTCTAAGTATTTAACTCTTTTGTGCTGTTCTTGATCCAAACCCTTGCTTTCAACACAATATATATTTGCTTGTGGTAGTATAGTTGTAACTTTTTCTGCTAGAAGCAAACAGCTCATTGACAGCCACGAAGTTAGAAGTAGAAGATCTTCCTGTGTGGTAGGTTTTACCTAGAACATAATCTCATCATTGAGATTCATCAAATCTTGTGCTTTGTATTCTCTGAAAAAGTTTTAGCTCCAAGCTTTAACGTCACCTCCCCTCCACACTGGTAGTGTTTCCACTGAGTCCTAATCTCAACATTATCTCCTACAATTATAAATCCTTAAACTTAACAGTGAGCATAGCCATTGTAATCTCCATTTTACATGGAACCTGCAGACTTTAGCCTATCTCTTCCAGTGTTTCAATATTTTAGGCCTAATATTAGTATACATGCACTTCAGAACAACTAAATATATATATAATTTTGCATGGCAAATTACTAATTGCTTTTAAAATCATGAGGTACTTTTTCTTCTTATGTTTTTGATATCCTGACTCTACCTAAATGTCTAACCACCTAAAAATCCTCTTATGTTGTACGATGACCCTATATTTGCTCTCTGGGGACACCATTAAAGTTTATATTTGGTGTGTGTTATGGTTTATGTCTATTTGTCCGCCCAAAGCCTCATGTAGTCATTGGGTGGAGACTTCTAGAGTTTGAGACTTGATCCATGATCGCTGGGATTATGGGTTTTAGTACTGATGGGATTATGGGTCGAAGTACTTCTGGGATTATGGGTGTAGTCTAAGGTGAGGGCTAAGGCAGAGAGCCTGACTGTAATATAAAGAGAGACAAAGAGACAGACACGAGCTGTTGCTCTTGCTCTGCTGCCGTCTTTGGTTGGCTACCTCTGCCACCATTTTGTTGCTGCTCCACCACCATGAACTGAATTATCTCTGCTCTGTTCCTCTCAGCCTTGGGCCAGCCAAACATGGACTTGGACCTCTAGTAACTGCGAGCTAAAGAAACCTTTCCTTCCTTAATTTTGAGTGTCAGGTATTTGTCTCAGCAATGAGCAAAATGTAACTAAGACAGTGTGGTTTAGCTAAAATTAATTTTGAAAGAATCATCACATAAAGTCTCTCAATTCTCTGGTCTTTATCACAAACACTAGAAAAGACAGGTCGCCAAGCCAGGGAAATTATAACTTGGAAAAACACACAAACCTCAATGTAAAATATTTTTCCAATCCAACAGCATTTGTGATTTTGTTGATCATATGAAACTGACTCATTAAAAAGGGCTTAGAATACATACCACACTTGAAACTTCAAAAATGCTTGTCAGCCTTTAATTAGCTTGTGTACTATCTGTATCCTAGCCCCAAAGCGCAGGGTAAACATGATGAAGTTTGTTCTTACCTTCTGCACACAAAATAAATGAGTAAATGTAGGATTTTATTTCTGAATATCAGATCTATGAGAGTAATCCCATTATGGAGAGTTTAAACAACACTGACCATTTCCGTGGCCTAAGGACCCTGCTGGAAAAGCTGATACAAAGAAAAAGAAAGAAAGAAAAAGAGAGAGAGAGAGAGAGAGAGAGAGAGAGAGAGAGAGAGAGAGAGAGAGAGAGAAAGAAAGAGAGAGAGAGCAAGAAAGAGAAAGGAAGGAAAGAAGGAAGGAAGGAAGGAAGAAAGAAAGAAAGAAAGGAAAGAAGAGAAAAAGAAAAAGGATCCTCTTCCTCTGGTATTTCCAGGGTCTGAATACTGTTCTTTTCTTATTTGTCTGACACATACCTGACTTCACAAAAGTACAGATAAGGTGAGATCCTACATGAGTATAATAACTAATCAGGGCAACATTTCATATCAAAAAAGGATTGCAGTAGGTGATTGGTGTGACACAAGTTACTACACAGAGCAAGTGACAGTGGAGGACTGGAACAGGAATAGGGGGGTCTGAGCATCAGGTCTGGTGTGAGGATGGAACTGGTTTGCTCAAGTAAGAATGAGCACATTTCCTAAGTGTAAAATTTTATGGACACAAAACTTATTTTTAATGAGCAACTTCCACAAATTGTATAATCCAAGGCTTATAATTACTTCCAACCTTTACTGAACAGATATACTTTGTTTAATTAAGTAGGGAGATAATAACTTAGAAGATGTTTCATGAAATCAAGCAGTTTTGTCCATAGCCATAACTTTTACATGGTACCTCATTTTATCTTTGAATGGCTTTTTTTTTTAAAACCAGAGATTGAATTTGGGACCTTGAGCTTGCTGGGCAGGCACTTACGCTTTTCAGCTATCTCCTTAACCCCTCTTTACTGCTTTTTTTTCAGATATATTATAACCATATTTCAGTCAATATAATGGCAAAAATAAGCATCAAATATTGACATAATCTGCATTAAATACGTGTATAACAGTTGGCTTGAAATATTTACCTTTAATATTCCAACTGCATTAAGCACTCCTAAAACAAATCCATTATTTCTATTTTTTCTGTTTTAATTTGACAGTAATAGCATCCAGTAGAGAAAAGAATAAGAAAGCCAAACCAATGATTATGTCATCAGTTTTAACTGTTACACTGAAGTAGTGAGTGCTTGTCAATTTGTTATACTATTCTGTTTGCTTTCATACATGCTTGAAAGTTTCTGTCATAAAAGTGTAGTGTAGATGCCAACTGTGGCAATATATATATATATATATATATATATATATATATATATATATATATATCACTTGCATATATTTTGTGAAATGAAAATGTCATACAATGGTGTCCACTATAAAAGTATCATCTTTCTTAGAAAAAACTCTACAAACAAAAAACATGACATTAAAATTCACAAATACTCCCTCTCCTTTCTTCATTTTTGCCAAGTCATGTCCAGGGCAAGGTGATCATTAGCTAAAGGTACAAATACATACATAACAATATTTGTGCTAGAATCTCAAGCCATATACATTGTGTTGGAGAGGAAAAACAAAACCATGTCAAATGATCTTGTATTTCAGCCTGCAAGACATTATGTTTTCTGATTTTGTCAAGGAAGTAATCGCAAGGTGCAACGTCAGATGTGATCGCTGTAAAATACCTCGAAAATGTGTTAAAAACACAAGATGTAGGTAGTGTCAATCATGATTTAATTTCTCATTTCGCAAGTTTTAGTTTCTGCTATTTGTTTAAGCTTTGGTGAGTCCAAATTCCCACAGCTCCTGCAGTGGAATGCTCATGAACTTCACAAACCACTTGTATAAATGCATCCCAATTCAAGGAATATCTGATAAAGGTACAGTTCAATTTTTTTCTTTCTGTATTTAGACAGACTTCTTTATTTACTTTTGAAACTTTCCAAAGGTATAGATAGTTAAAATTGTTACTGTATTTTATGTACAAAGAAACTAAACAGGAATAAAACTTGCCTAAGAAAATGAGTCCACATGTTCATATTCTAAGATGGAAACCTTTGATGGTTAACACATGATTTAAAGGAATTTGAGTTAAGTACTTAAACCTTGTATAGTGATTTTTTTATGAATTTACACTGACCTCATTTTGTGTCATAGTCATGAAAAATATTTTTTAATATTTTTATTTTCTTAAAAAGTGTAAAACAGCCGGGCGTGGTGGCTCACGCCTGTAATCCCAGGACTTGGGAGGCTGAGGCAGGACAAAAAAAAAGTGTAAAACAGAATTTCTTAAACAAAATAATATGGGAATAATAATAGTTAATACATTGCATATTGTCATCTTGAAAGCAGTTCCTCAGAAAATAAGAAACTGTAACAAAAATTCTCCAGTTAAGATTAGTAAGAACCTTCCTTTTCAACAAACTAAGAGATAACGATAGTATAACTACTGCGCATTGTGCACCTTTTCTCTTCCTTTCCCCCACCTGCTTCCTTTGTCCTTTTATTAATGCATTTGATGCAGGGTCTCACTGCACAGCTTGGACTCTTAGCGTTCCTCCTGTTTTTAGCCTCCTCAGCATGGAGATTGCAGGCACGCATCAGCATGCCCAGTCTCGGTGATCAGCTCAGCACACCCAGAGTCAGACCAGCATGACATGTGGTACCAAGGATCCAACCCTGGTCCCTGGATTTGCCTAAGGAAGCAGTTAGTCTGTTGAGCTATCTCATTGGTCCCCTTTTTTCCTTTTAAGCAATTACTTCTGTCACAATATCTGTTGTATATTCTTAACCATATTTACTCTTTCAGTTTCTCAGGTCAGGAGACAGTGTGATGTTTATACAGATTTATTTCACGTGTTACTATAGTTTCAAGCTGCATCCATTTACCTATAAAAGTACCAAGTTTATTCTTTTTTACTACTGAGTAGTATTCCATTCTATAAAAATTGCACATCTTATTTTAATCTTTTCTCAGTTTTTAGACATTTGGATTGTTTTCAAGATTTAGCTATTACAATTGTGCTGCTATAAACATGGGTGCACGTGTATTGCTGTGGTATGATGTTTTTTATTCTTCTGGGAAGATGTCCAGGATGGAAATAGCTAGGTCAAATAAGACCTATCTCTAATTCTAGTTTGTGGAGAAATCTCCACAACGAGGTTTGCAGAGGTTGCAAGTCTGTGCTCCCATGACCAATGAAAAAAGGTTACTTTTTACTTTTTCCCCCTTAACACCTCCATTATTTGTTATTGGTTAATTTCTTGATGATAACATACTTATTAGAGGAAATGAAATATCAATGTTGTTTTAATTTGCATTTCTCAAAAGACTAATCATTTTGAACATTTTTTCATAAAGCTACTATAATAAAATCAGTATGGAAGTGGCCAAACAAAACAACAACAACAAAACAGATTTGAGGATCAGTGGAAGAGTAAAGAGGCAAACACAACTATAAACACAGAGAGCCATCTTATCTTTGACAAAAGAGCCAACTATATTCCCTGGAAGAAAGACAACTTATTTAGTAAATGGTACTGGATGAACAATCTTTCCGCAGGCTGAAGACTAAAACTACACCCATGTCTATCATTATGAACTGAACCAAAGTCAAAATGGATCAAAGGTCTAAATATTAAATCATAAAAACTAAATCACTAGATGAGAAAATAGGTAAAAATATTGAAATCATAGTTGTAGGAAAAGAGTTCAGGAAAAAAATCTCAAAAGGCATATAAAATACTTCAAAGAACCAACAACTGGGATCTCATCTTATTAAAAAGCTTTTGCACATAAAAAGAAGTCACCAACTGAGTGAAAAGGCCGCAGATTTTAGCTAAAAAGATTTCTAACCAGAACACATAGAGAATTGAAAAATTTAGACCCTTCAAATTCAAAGACCCAATATAAAAAATGGGCAAAAGAAATATACACTTCTCAGCTTAAGAAATAAAATGTTAAATAGATATACGAAAAAATCTTCCTATATGTAGTTATATAGATGTTATTCAATTCATTCATGCCACAAGTCTTTTTAAAAATGCAGAAGTTAATAAAGCATTCATAGGCTTAATTTTGCATTAACTTTGAAAATAATTTCTGTGTAATATTTATAAAATTTTGGATGACTTTTGTATTGGATCTTGCCATTTATGAATTGCAATACAATGACACATTCTTTACTCATTATGTATTTGTTGGACTACTATGGTATGAAGGACCAAAAGAATGGCTGTCCTTATGTCCAAGTAATAGCACTGTTTTGTTATTTTTATGTTACTTTCTGCCAATAAGAAAATAATCCATTTGTACACCACTAATTTCTTGTGCTTTCATAGGTCTTGAATTTCATATCTTGCTTAAGCATGCCTTGCCAGACAGTCTGCATGCTGCCTCTGCCCAGAATCTGCCTTTTTGGGCAGTGCTCTCCTGCTCACTGACCACCTCCTGTCCTCCAGGCCAGACACTAAGACTCGCTTTGATGTTGTTATTTAAAAACAAAACAAAACAAAACAATGTCCTGCCTATTTGAAATCATCGCAAGCATTGGTTACTAGGTTCTTATTTTCTTGTAACGTTTTTATATTAGGGTTTAAAACATTCAAACTTTAAAAAAATTGGGGGAATAGCTACTTTTTTTTTTTGGAATAGCTATTTTTGAAAGAAATAAATAACATCGATTAGAGCACAGATAAGAGGAAATAACAGTTTGGAAAACTCCATCTGGAGTCCTGCAATTCAAGATATGTCTCTAAGTGTAAACAACTTCATTGATACTTGGAGTTTATCATGACAGCACCATCATTTGAAAAGGAACGCTACAAAAAGCTAAGGACTTGGCTTGGGAGGGCAAAGGAGTACAATACTCTGTAGTGGCAGAAGCTCTTAGTGCAAGATGGCATTCGGAGATTATTAGCTGATTTTAATTAGTATATTAAAATTTTACACACGAACACAAGCAAACACATGGATTCTGTGGGTACAAATGTGTTTTAATTTTCCACAATATGTTGTATTATGGTATATTTTATCAAGTAGAATCTCTTCTTTCTCTTTGAGATACTGAAGTGTTAATATTACAAATTTCAGGGATTATAGTGTGCAAGTAGTGTTCATTCTGTTGTACTATTTTCCTGTTGGTTATGTAGTATGTTTGACAGGTGTACAAGCTCAACCTGATAAAAAGAATAAATGGCATCTAAGCTTCAGAGTGAAAAAAGGAGAAGAAAAAATTACAAGATTACTCCAATGTCAGGATATAAATCAAGGCAATTCTAGGGAGAAACTATACCATAGAATAATGGGTGATGGTATTTATTATTTTACTCTGACTCTTCTTTTAATTTTAATCATTTATTGAGTAAAATATAAAATAGTAATGAAATGGTTTCAAAACAAGTTAGTAGTACAGTTACAATAATTAACATATTGCATATTGTTGTCTTTGGAGTAGTTATTCAGAGGACAAGATGCAGACATGATATCTTGTCTAAATAATATTAGTACAACCCTTTCTTCTTGTTGAACTAAGAGAAGGTAACTATATATGTATCCTGACCATATTGTGTGTGTGAGTGTATATGTGTGTGTGTGTATATATATATATATATAATTAAGTATATATATATATATATATATATATATATATATCACTACGATATGGTACTTTAAATCTCCCTTTTTTATTTTGTTTTGTCAGAGATGGTGTTCCATTACTGTTAGAGAAACTGTATTAAGAGAAGTCATTAAAGGGCCTTTTCTTACTTGATTCCAGTCCAAACATTGTTGGTACTTGAATTCAGCAACATAACCCAATATAGTCCAATAGTCCACAATAGTAGTAGGTTATCAGCACAACTGGCAACTGTTTGAAGTTCTTGACTTGAGCCTTCACAGGTTAACATGTTAACATATCTTTATTTTTGTACCTCTTGGTTACACTTTTCTGCTAGATGTTTAAGACCAAATTAAAGCAAGACCTATATAACAAATAATATAACTTTTGCTGTCTGATAAGGTCAGTCAAATCCTCTCAGGATTTACCCTGGAACCACGTAGAACATCTTTTTTTTTTTCTTCTTCTTCTTTTTAAAATTTTTTTTATTGTTTAAATTTAACAATGGTTATATTACATATTTTCATCATCAGATCAGTTTAGATTAATACATATAGGTATATAAGATTGATCAAACAAACATTTACCCTTCTAAATCAACATTACTTTTTTTTCCGCTTTCTTTCTTTGAAAGTTGACATATTGCATATTGTCTTCACAATCGTTCTACACAGTACAGTGTGTGGGCATGACCCACCTCCCTATTGATGTTGCTCAGAAAAAAAAATAAGGAAAAGAATATAATTCTCTTTGGACTAAGAGGAACCAGATGCACACACAGTCAAGTGTTCTGCAATTGTATTGGGCCACCAGTGAAGCTTGTGATGTTGGAGGCTATTGAATCTAAGCCACCTAAAGCTCATCTCACCAATCTAGCTCTGCGTTTCATGCATTGTAATTAAGCATTTTTTTTTTTTTTCTTGCAGGGTGGTCAAGGGCAAGTCGAAGCAAGACCTATATAACAAAACATTCATTTTTTTTTTTTTTTTTTTTTTATCTTCCAGGGTCAAATCCCCTCAGGATTAAGTTTGGGACCATAGACAGTACTTTGTAGAACTGTTGTTAGTGTCAGCCTTCGGGACAAGTCACGGCCATTGCTTGGCCATTTTGCTTTCTGTGAAAGCCTGAGAAAATTTTTTTCTCTGGGTGACTCTCCTTAGATGCACTATAGTTCATTCATCCCTTTCCTCTGAGGTCCCATAATCTCCTTGACCAGAAAATTTGGGACACCTCTGAGTTATAGGATATTACAGCACAGGTTCTCTTATATTCTGGGTCTTTACTGACCTTGAAGGGCTAGGGCCAAAATATTGGCTATCCTTATAGCCCTTCTTTTTCTCCAATTTTAGG
>PVJA010012574.1:0-51536 GCA_004027025.1 Myocastor coypus | reverse complement strand
AAGGGCATTCAGCTGCAGGCCAAGTGCCATTCTAGGTGTTACACTAGTGAATAAAGTAGGCCAAATGATACGGTTGGCTGTACATTTCAATTGTTCTAGTCACAGAGGTTACACAAAACATTTCCATTACTGCAGAGTACTGCATTTCTTGGGAGTGCTTTCTTACTTCATTGATAGTCCTCTAGGGTAAAGCACTGAAGTTTCCTTAATGCCAGTTAGCAATGACCAAACTGACTTGTTACTGAAGTGGGAAGGAAGGGGTTTTGGTAGGAAAGAAGGCCTATATGAGGTGTCTTTCTCATAATGCTAACTAGGTAAAGTTAGAAAGCCCTAAATTTTGGTAGAACAAGGAGTATGCAAGATACTGATCATCTATCAACAGAGGTCTATTGAGAACAGGGAGAAGGAGTGCCAGTGTTAAGTATGGTTGTGATGAGAGGTGTAAAACTACAGGGCATGTAAATTCTGATGGAAGTCTCAAACTGTTCAAGAATAATTGCTGGTTTCACAAGCTACTTTTTATTGAGGTCTAGTGGTGGCTCTTCTCACCGGAGTTACTTGAGCTAAATGGGAATATAGAGACCCTAGGTCCTGACCCTTCCTGTCCCACTACTCAACTTCAACCAATGCAGCCCTAGTCATCTTTGTTTTGTCCAGAATTTGTAAATAAAAAGTGTAATGCTAAAAAGTTTAAAGTTCATTAGCAGGTAAAATAGGAACAGTTCTCTTACTAAGGAGGAAACTTTTATTTTTTTATTATTATTTTTTCATTTATATGTTTGGTATAGGGTCTCACTATGCAGCTTGGACTTGTAGTGATCTTGTTTTCAGCCTCCCCAGCACTGGGATTACAGGTGTGTGCTACCCTGCCTGGACTCAATCCTCATCTCAGCATGCCCCAGCGGGTGGGACCGGCTACAGAACCACCTTTAGTTTGTTAGATATCACTGAGACATCTGGTCTTGCTTTTAACCCCAGGCTGAAACAGTCATTCTGGAGCTAAACACACCATTACCAGCAGCTCTAGTAGCAAAACTGTTTGAGATTAGAATTGAGTTGGCCAATGAGGATGTTTCCATCTAAAGTTTAATTTGGCAACTAAGCTTACTAAAGCTGGATTCTTGGTGCTTGGCTGCTCCTCATCTTGACTCAATGTTAGGGATGCTTCATTCAGCTCAGGATGTCACAGCCCCACGGGTAGGCATGACGCCTTGTTATACCTGGTACACAAAGGTTGCACTCACCACACAGTGGCCAGGGTCCTTCCTCCAAGGGATTCCTGGCATGCACTGATGTGTCTAAAGTCCTTGATTGCTGCCAAGGTTGAAATACTAGTTGTGTCTAAGGCTGTACCCTTTGAAGTTGTACTAAATATCTTCCATGTTACTAAGGTTATTATTAATTCAGAAATTGATATGTGAGTGCTTGAAGCAGTCATACATGATGAATTACATAGGCCAACTGCAGTTCATTGACTCTGACATTTCATGCACAGCTTTAGACTTTTCTAGGTATTATCATTATGGTGAGAACTCAGCATCTCGTTCAATAACTTACACTTCTTATCCAGAGCCTATGCCTATAAGTCCTTGGGTTGCAATGGCAATAATGGGCTTGCTGCAAGATGGAAAATCAGTAGTCTTGTCCATGGCTTCATGCCTTCCTCTTGATTCCTTAAGCCTATATATGTCTATTTGTCCTCAGATCAATGGCAATTTTTCCCACCATAAGAGAGGCAACATTGTGTTGATGTGACGTCTAGAGAGTTTCTAATTCCAAGGTTAAGTCCTTTGATTTAGCAGCTTCACTGTTATTTAGAGATAATTAGAGTTGCTTCACATTTGGAGACTAAGTCCTGTTTATACATGTTATCCATGTAAGAGAGGGTTTGAGGTTGAGCTGTCAAGGGAAAAGAAAAGGCTGTGCATTTAGGCAACTGCCCGAGTCCCTGATGTGGGCTGGTTTGTCCCTACACTTGAGGCACAACTAGATTGAATCATCAATACTTTGTAGCTATATTCTGGAAAAGAAATTATTTAGCTTTTAATTATGAGAGATAAGGGCATGTGTGTAAAATTCAGTATTAGCAAATATCTCCTAGTAAAACATCAATACTAGTATAAATAATTTATGGCTTGTTTGAATGTTAGCTATTTGTCATTTGATATTATACAGTACAAAAGATCAAGTTATAAAAATTCACTAACTGAAACAAGGTAATAGGAAAAACCATCTAGTTATAATTTTGACCCTGTAGGTCACACAGCTTTGTCCAACACTATCCCAGAGGTAAAATAGACCATTAAAATCAGCAAGTTTTTCCATAAACAACCACAATTAGTTTTGGCTAATGTTCCAATAAATGTAAACTTGAATCTCTGGGAAGCTTTAAAAAATACAAGATAGCATAACTAATAAAATTAGTCTTCATAGGGCCAACTACCACGGGGCTCACTCGAGTCCTTTAGTGTCAATTTAGTGCAGCTAGGTTGAGTAATACTAATGCTGAAAGCAGAGAGGCCACACTTAAGCAAGATCGGCCTTGATAGGGAAGGAACTAATTTTCTAAATGAGAAGCTCATATTTAATGACTGCAGAATTCCCATCAATGGTAAGAATAGCATATGATTGAATGAGTTTCTTAAAGTAAGATGTAAGAGACAAGCAAACCAGAATATTTTTGTATGTATTATTTTTTTTTTGGCTTACAAGAATTTCTTTGTGAAATCATCTTTAATCTGCTCTGTGCAAAAAGATCAACTCAGACATGCATTTCTTTTTTTTTATTTTTTTAGACATGAACTTTTTATTTATTTATTCTTATGGAATGGGGGATCGAACTCAGGACCTTGCACTTGCCAGGCAGGCACTTGTACCCCAGAGCTATCTCCCTGACCCCCCTAATGCTTCTTTATTAAAATGTTTTAGCAAAACTACCAGTTGGAATGTAATGTGCCTGATGCTATCAAAGGCCTCATAAATATTTGAGATAATGCTTTATATTTAATGACACCAGATAGAGCTAACGCTTAGGGTAATATCAGCCACCCTCAGAAACTCACATGATGCTGGACATGGTGACATACACCTGTAATTCTGGCACTGGAAGGGCTGCTGTAGGAGGCTCCCTGCAAGTTCAAGCCAGCCTAGGTTATGGTGAGTTTGAGGCTAGCCTAAGCTACATAGCAAGACAAAACAAATAAGAAACACACACACACACACACACACACACACACACACACACACACACACACAGAAAATATGAAGGTCAAAATCTAGTCCCAGTTGGAAAGCTGGATGTCCCAGCACTCAAGAGGCTGCAGCATTTGAGACCTGCTTGGGCTACATAGTTCAGGGCCAGCTTGAACTGTATAGTGAAACTCTGTCTCAAAACAAAAAAAAATACTACCAGTGCTATGTTGTGGATAGGAAGATCATGTATGTTGTTTGTGTATTAACTGTAATAATGCCTTTAGCAACTGAAATCTTATTCTCTTGATGAAAGAAGTTTGGATCTGCCAGGTGTGTTGGCATAGTCCTGTAATCCCAGCATTCTGGGAGGCTGAGGCAGGAGGATCTTAAGTTCCAGCTCAGTCTGGGCAATTTAGTGTTTTAAAGAGACCCTGCCTAAAAAGCTGGAGACAGAGCTGGGCCACAGAGATAGCTTAGCCACCTAAGTGCCTGTCTGGGCAAGTGCAAGGATACAGGTGTGATCTTTACAACATGTGCTGGCACCACCCCAGTCCTCGGTGCCTAACACACCTTTAATCCTAGCACTGGAGTGGCTAAAACAGGAGAACACTATGAGTCCAAGCTGTACAAAATACATAAAATTAAGTAAACAAACAAACAAAAAAGGTTCTGGGTTCAGTCCCCAGTACTGATGGGGAAAAAAGAAAACAAGAAAGATCAACACTGATTTATTTCTATTTTCTATCTTTCCTACCAAATCTTGCTCCTGAATGGATGATACATAAAAATCTTTTGAAAATTCAAATTTAGATTATATACAGAATAACAAGTATTATAAGATCCTGACCAAAATCAAGTTCTGAATTCTTTTGGATTGGTCAGGGGAAGTATAAAAGTATTTTTATTTTAAAGTGCTAACCATTACTCAAAGTCCTGTACCCTATTTTATTCCTGTTTCCCTCACCCCTTCTCCTCTCCCCTCTCCCTGGAATGGTGTCCTGGTATGACTATGTTTTGCAGGCTGGCTTCAAACCCAGTTCTCCGGCTTAGCCTCCTGAATAGTTGAAATTACGGTTCTGGTTCTTCCCTCCTGATAGAATAGTTTTTCAGTATCTGAGTCCAATCTCATACTGGAAAAAGAAGTTTCATTATTACAAGTCTGCATATGTCTGCCTAAACACAGCCACACTCATTCCTTTTGAGATATTTACATATAAAATCATAATTTCCAGCTCTGTTCAAAGTTTAACTGCCCAGCCTGCAGTTAAACTTTAAATAAAGTTAAGTCTGCAAATAAGACACTTGAACTATTTGACATAGACTATGTTGACAAAGCCAAGAGCAAGTAATTCTGACTCCCACGAAGGCTGTAGAAGGCAATGCTGATGACCACAATGACGCACAAAGTGGCCGTGCACTCGCCCACAGGGCTCATGAAAATGCTGAGGGACAGACATCTGGCTGGGGCAGAGATTAGACTTGCTCACATAGCCATTAGATGAGACGGTGGAACAGTTAAATAAATAGGCACAATCTGAATGAAAAACATGAAGAAAGTTTCTGGGAACATTATTTCTTACACTATTATGGTTGATGTTCTTGCAGAGGCCAAACAGAAATAGAACTGCAACCGGAAACCATTACTTGAGTATACATTCAGGGCACAATCCTAATGTTTTATTTTGTTGGTCCTGGAGAAATTTCAGGCTGAAACTATGAGGTCTGATCAAATAATACAGTTACTGCCTAACTTTTGTAACTTACTTCAGTTAAAAACACTGGCCATGCATCCCCCCTAGAATACCCCTCCTGCCATTTGTGCTCTTGCCTCTTTCTGAAGCACTTCTGGAAGTCCTCTTTTGTGGGTGTCTTTAGAACTTCCTAAGTTCTAAATGTTTTGAACTGGTTCAGGACACCACAGCATCCTCAATAGCCCAACTAAAGACACCCACGAAAGAGGACTTCCAGAAGTGCTTCAGAAAGAGGCAAGAGCACAAATGGCAGCAGGGGTATTCTAGGGGGGATGCATGGCCAGTGTTTTTAACTGAAATAAGTTATAAAAGTTTAGGCAGTAACTGTATTATTTGATCAGAGCAATGGTGCTTGCAATCTCATTGGTTGACCATAGTCTTTGTCCTACCTGATACCCACCTAAGCGAGTTCCCATGTCTTCTCTATAAAAGTCCCTGGAAGAGTCAGCTTCTGGGGGACACCCACTTGGGACCCCCCTCCTGTTCCCTCTCTTGGATGGGAGCTTTCTTTCCCTCAATAAATATGTTCTGCTCATTACTTCAAACAAAACAAAACAACAGCAACAACAAAAAAAAAAACATTTACCTTCTATGATCATTTGATTTTGGGGACATGCCATGTCACCTGGTGCCAGATCTGACGAGTAAGATGGATGCCAGCACACTGTAATGACTCTTGCCAGACACTGAAGCAGCCACGAGGACACTTGCAAATGGAGACTTCCAGGACTGCTTCAGAAGGCAGTGAGAAATGAATGACAGGATGTGTGTGTTACAAGCAAGGAGCATTTTGAGAGGGTTAATGGCAGCATGCTTTTTATGGTAATATATTTTTAAATTTTTTTATTTGAACATTCACCATATGTTTTGATCACATTCCATAAAATAAGAGTCCAAATTCTATTCCTTGGCCCTGCTGGCATGAGGTTGAAGCAGCAGGAAGCCTGCCTTAGAGCTGGGTGTGACAAAGTAGAGTCTGCAGGGAGAAGTCCTTAGCAGAAGCCTTGGGCAAGGGAACTTTAAAAGCAGGAGGCTGCTATGCTTTTTGAGGTGAGCTGACCACCACCACTCATTTAGCTTTTTTTTTTTTACTGTATTTTTTGGTTGAATTTTTTAAAAAAATACTGTATTTATTTATGTTATGGCCAGCTCAGCTCACCCAGGGGTGAGGCTGGCACAGAATGTGGTGCCAGGAATCGAATCATGATCTCTATGGTTGCCTAAGCTTGCCTAAGGAGGTGCTTTAGACTGCTGAGCTATCTCACCAGCCTCAGTTGAATTGTTTTTTAGAGGAGAGTTTTTTGTTGTTGTTGTTGTTGTTATTGGTGGTGGTGGTGGTGCTGAGGATGAAACCCAGGTCTTCCAGCTAGCTAGGCAAGCATTCTACTGCTGAGCCAAATTCCCAGCCCCAAGAGTTGAGAATGACATTTTTCTTTTTTGTCTGTTGGTGCAGGCTGCCTCAAGGGATGGCAGAGCTGGGGATGGAATCGCAGTCCCCTGCCCATGACTGGGTTTACCCAGGCAGGTGCTTAAACAACTGAGCTACTCCAAAAGCCCCCACGACTGCTCATTTAAAGTTTAATCTCCAACCCTGCATGCTGTGTGGTCTCACTTCAGATCCCTGGGTGACATTTTGGCTCTCAATGAAGGTGCTCACCATGAGGCCCCAGAATGGCATGGTGGCACATGCCTATAATCTCAGCACTTGGGAGGTTGCGCTGGAGGATCTCTGAGAGTTTGAGACCAGCCTGAGGGCTACAACAGTGTGCATAAGGATAGGAAAGGAAGAAGCTAAGCTATCATTATTTATTGATGATATGATACTCTATTTATTTATATATGCTATGGCTGGCTCAGTCTGCCCTGGGAGTAGGGCTGGCAGAGCATGTGGTGCCAGGGATCGAACCTTGGTCCCTGCAATTGCCTAAGCATGTGCTCTAGACCACTGACCTATCTCACTGGCCCTGATATGATACTGTATACAGAAAACCCTCCAAACACCAAAAGACTCCTGGAGTTAATAAACAAATTCCATTGAGTAGGGGATAGTCCCCTCTCAAAAACCAATAGCATTCCTGTACACAAACAACGAACTCACTGAGAGAGAAATTGGGGCAACCACACCCTTCACAATAGCATTCAAATAAGTGAAATACTTAGGACTCCATCTAACAAAGGAAGTAAAGGCTCTAAGTATTCAAAATTACAGTACTGTGAAAAAGGAGATTGAGGAAGATATCAGAAAATGAAAAGATATCCCTTGCTTAAGGACAGGAAGAACCAATGTAGCAGAAATGGCCATACTCCCAAAATCGTTATACAGATTTAATACAACCTTAATCAAAATGCCATTAAGGTACTTCACAGAACAAGAGAAAACATTCCTAAAATTTATCTGGAAGCAGAAGAGATGTACAATAGCAAAGGCAAGCCTGGGCAAAAAAACAAGGCAGTAGGCATCATAATCCCTGATTTGAAATTATATTACAAAGCTACTGTGATAAAATCAGCATAGTACTGGGGAAAAAAAAATATCTGAAGAGCAGTGGTGGCACAAACTAGAAGATGCAGACACAACTACAAACATATTTGCCCACTGTACCTATAACAACAGGGCCAAATATATTCATGGAAATAAAGGTAGCCTCTTTAATAAATGATGCTGGGAAAAATGGCTCACTATATGTGAAAGACTACAACTAGACCCCAGTCTAATATCTGTATTAAACTAATGTAAAAATGGATCAAAGATCTAAATGTTAAGACAGAAACAATAAATCTACCAGAAGAGAAGGTAGAGAGAATTCTTTTTTTTTTTTTTTTTTTAAGAATTTATTTTATTTTTTTTTTCTTGTTTCAGAACTTTTGTTTGTTTACTTATTTATTTTTATGGCCAGCTCAGCCTGCCCTGAGGGCAGGGCTGGCGCAGCATGTGGTGCCGGGGATCGAACTGCGGTCCCTGCAACTGCCCGAGCTTTCCTAAGCAGGTGCTTTAGACCACTGAGTCATCCTGCCAGGCCCCTAGAGAGAATTCTTAAAGACATAGGATAGGCAGAGATTTCATGAACAAAGCTAATCTGCATGGAAAACACTCCAAAGAAGCAAAAACTGAGATCTGACTTTATTAAAAAGCTTTTGTACATCAAAAGAAATCACCCACAGAATAAAAAAGAGAATGTACAGAGTTGGCAAAAGCATTAACCAATTGTCCTTCAGCACTTATATCTACAATGTATAAACAACTGAAAAAAATCAGATGCCCCAGATTCAAAGCTCCAATCCAAATATGGGCGTGTAGGATGAACACACACTTCTCAGATGAAGATATACAGATAAAAAATAAATATATGAAAAAATGTTCAACATCACTGGTCATTTGAGAGAGGCAAATTAAAGCTGGGATTTCATCTCACTGCAGTAAGGATGCTTATCATCAATAAATCAACAACTGCTGGAGCAGTATGGGGAAGAAATAGAACTCTTTTCCACCTCCACTGCTGATGAGAATGTAGACTGGTACAGCTACTATTTAAATCAGTGTAGTGATTTCTCAAAAAAAATGGGGTTAGAGGTCCCATTCTGACCTAGCTATTCCTCTTTTGGCTGTCTTCCCAGAACAATTATAAGAATCATACCATAGTGACATATGTGCACCTATGTTTATAGCAGCACAATTTGTAGACAGTTAAACCTTAGAAATAAGCCAAATGGCCATCAACTGAAAAATGGGTAAAAAAGTGGGATCATTTTTATTTTTATTTATTTATTTTATCTTTTTGAGACAGGGTCTCTCTATGTAGTTCAGGCTGGCCTTGAGCTCACTTTTTATAGCCCAGGTTGGCCTTGAACTCACACTGATTCTCTTGCCTCAGCATCCCAAGTGCTGGAACTACAGGTGTGTGCCAAATATTTTTTTAATATAAGGAATACTACCCAGTCATAAAGAAGTATAAATTCAAGACATTCATAGGAAAAGGGATGCAACTTGAAACTACTCTCATAAAAAAATAAATCAGTCTCATATGCGTAAACATCACATTGTTTCACTTACTGAAAGAAGCTGAAAGAGTACATAAGATCCAGAACGTACAACAGATATTGTGAAATGGGAAGAAGTTGTTCAAAAGGAAAGAGAAACTTGGATAAGGGAAAGCAGAAAGAAGGAAGGGAAAAGGAAAAAGATATATATGATAGGTAAGATTTTTATACTAATTGCTGTTAGTCTCATTGTGAAGAAAAGTTTGTGCTTATATTGTTTGATCAATTTTTTGTGCCTATATCTTGTAATATGAGCAAACTACTTTGAAGATAATATGCAGTGTACACTGTTACTGTCCTACAATTTTGTACCATTTTTTTTAGTCAAATAATAAAAACCTGGAACAGTGTGGTGGCTCACACCTGTAATCTCAGCACTTGGGAGGCTGAAGCAGGAGGATTGTCATGAGTTCAAGACCAGCCTCTCGGGGCCCGGCGGGATGGCTCAGTGGTTTAAAGCGCCTGCTTGGGAAAGCTTGAGCGGCTTCAGGGACCACAGTTCGATCCCCAGCACCACATGCTGCACCAGCCCTGCCCTCAGGGCGGGCTGAGCCAGCCGTAAAAAAAATGAGTGAATAAACAAATAAAGGTTCTGAAACAAGAAAAAAAAAATAAATAAATTTATATATAAAAAAAAAAGACCGGCCTCTAGCTCAAGGCCAGCCTAAACTGCATAGTAAGACCCTGTCTCAAAAAGACTAATAATAGTAATAGTAATAATAATAACAATAATAATAAACTGTTGGGAGTGGCTGAAGTTGAAAATTGGTCACAGGTGTGAAGGCAGGACAAGGCCACAGTGCTTAAAGGACTCAAGCTACCTCAGCCTTGAGGTAGCATCTTCCTTGGACAATTTCAGCCATTTGTCAGTAGGCAATCTTGTATTTCATGATACTAACTTTGCGAAGGTATAAATAAACGCCCCTACTGTTGTCGGGTCTTTTGCCTATCAGAAAAACAGGCCTCCACCAGAACTTAGCTATCATTGCCTGTTTTTATTTTCTAAATCCTCTTAATGTTTTCTCCTGGAGAGCATAAAGAGACCAAGTCCTTACAAAACCCAATAAAACAAAATTTCATTTTTTTTAACTTATACCCAATGTCTTCAAAGTCTCTCTTTCCTAACGCTCTGCCTTAACTGCTACCCACTTCCCTGAGCTTTGAACTTATGCACCCAGAGCACTGGGTCACGCTGGGGCTCCTCATTCACAGAACTTTCTCTCTTTGATATTTTGCATTCATGTGCCGTCTTGCTGCGTGGGTTAGCCTGACACCCTCCATGGGACTTTTGGTACACCAGGCCCTTGGTTCAATACCCACTATATTAAAAAAAAAGTATAAGTACTGTACTTGAGAAAATTTTATTTTATTTCATTTTACTTTTTTAAAAATGTATTTAATACAGGTTTATAGGGTCTCAGTACAGAGATCAGTCTCATCATGATTCTCTGTTTGTAACCTCCCAAGAACTGGGATTACAGGTGTGCACCACCACACCTAGTCTCAGTCTCCTTCTCAGCAGGCCCCAGGGGTGGGGCTGACACGGCATGATGGAAATCAAACCCCAGCCACTGTGCTCTGCCTATGTAAGTGTTTTAGTCTGCTGAGCTACCTGGCTGGCTCCGAGAAATTTTTTTTTCTATTGTTTACCCCTCCCCACCCGAGAAAATTTTAAATTAACAAATTTAACAATTCCCTGTGTTTTGACCTATGCCTTTCCTGGAGAAATTTGCATCACCTCTGGTGGTGACGAATAGCATTTTTTTTAGGGTTGTTTTAAGAAGAGTTTCTTTTCTTTTTGTATTTTAGGGAAGAGTCTACAAGCTGTTCAGGGTCTCACTACTAGAATAGACTCATGGTGATCTGCCTATTTACAGCCTCCCAAGAGCTAGGATTATAAGCATGCACTACCATGCCCAGTCTCGATTGCCTCTCAGTGCACCCTGGGGGTAGGGTCAGTACGGTAGGCCTGGGGATCAAACCCTCTGCCCTTGTACCTGCTTGCAGGCACTTTACTCTGCTGGGCTATTTGTCTGGCCCTTTTAAGAACAGTCTTGCATTGGGAGGGCACTTGAAAATCTAGCTGTGACTTTATCCCACTTGAACTGTCTTAAAGCTAAATTAGCAGAGAAAGCACGAGCTAGAAATGGATTGGGAACAGGTGCTGACCAATGAAATAGCTGAAGCCATTATCCTCCAGAAGCATGGCACATGCCCTAGATGCTGCAGGCATTAAAGAGTGTGTTAAGAACAGGACTCCAAACCCATCTGTATGTATGTATGAATGTATGTATGTATGTATGTATGTATGTATGTATGTATGTATTTGTTTATTTAAAAGTGAAAAGTAGCTTTGGTTCTGTTTGTCGCCTGGCTGAGTGTTAGTATTCAGCAAGACTTCAGTGGGTCACTTTATTACCATTAGTTCCTTCTCCCAAGGGGATCCCTCAGTGGACAAGTAGGTGCATGTCCAGGTAGGTATGGGGTTTCTTATTTGAGAAATTCTTTCTGAATTGATTTTTTCTATGACTTCCTTCATCTGCTTTGTTACACCTACTGTTATCACTTCAGAGAATACTAGTGGGTGGCTTTTGACTTGTTTCCACTTATTTGCCCCTGGGAAATTTGCTTTTGGTGAACTGGAAGTCTGGGGTTGTATCTTGTTTCTGTGTCTTCTCATTTTCTTTACTTTTTTTTTTTTTTTTTTTTTGTTGTTGTTTTGTTTTTTAGAATTTATTTTATTTTATTTATTTATGTTTTTCTTGTTTCATAACCTTTATTTGCTTATTCACTCATTTTTATGGCTGTCTCAGCCCACGCCCTGATGGCAGGGCTGGCGCAGCATGTGGTGCCGGGGATCGAACCGCGGTCCCTGAAGCCGCCCAAGCTTTCCCAAGCAGGCGCTTTAGACCACTGAGCCATCCCGCTGGGCCCCTTCTTTACTTTTTTTAGTTTCAACCTGGGTTGATGTTTGTAAATTACTCATGGAACATAGCTTTATTGGTAGTCTTTAGAATCCATAGGAAATGACTGCTATGAGAAGTTGCTGCCTATTTGGTCTAGCGCCTGGTTCTTTGGAGCTGGCCTCTAGTGTTTATGATCCATTGGTGATGTCAGTCTTGGTATACAAGCAAGAACAACTGATTAGAACAATTGTGTCACCTTGTCTATAGTAGTGGAATCAGGAATAATGATAGTATCAGACACAGACTAGAAAATGACGAGCTGATGTGACTATTAATTTGCCACCTTGAATTGTATGAAGTATTTTTGTGGCTATATAGCAAAATCTAAAATGAACTATACAATTATATACACTAATCATGTTGTCAGTATGGTGATTTTTATCTTCAGTGGAGAAAATGTGAAAGGGTCTATGAAGGGATAAAAAGAGATATAGAACAAGAAGGGACAGAGAAGGAGAAGGAAGAGGAAGAAGAGGAGAACAAAGAGGAGGAGAAGGAGGAACAGGAGAAGAAGAAGAGATCAGGAGAGAGGCTGAAGGACCAAGGAAAATTATGAGAACTTTGGAAAATTTATCAAGACAGGAGAGAAATAGAGAAGAAATAAAAACAAATACAGAATAAAAGAACAACAAAAACTAGGAACAATGTTAACACTCATAAAAACAAGAATAATCAAGAAAAAAAGAAAAATTAAAGACAAAAAACAAAAGGAAAGGAAAAAACAAGAAAAGAAGAAAAAAATGTCCACTTCAGAGCATGTCTCTGCTGTCACTGGTGGACAAGTAGGCAGAGTCCAGATCTGTATGGATTAATCCTAACAAGCCAGCCATAGATTTACAGCACAGTAGCGGATAAGCCTAGCAAACCTGCATGTTGAGTTCCACTGAAGTTCAAGCTGATTTCTGCTATGAGACTGAAGTCCAATTTGTTCAGCCTGAAGCACTCTGTGCACCTCCTGCTAGCTTGAACTCAGCTCCCAGCCAGCTTGAACTGAGCCCCTTGATGTCCTGCCCACGTGAACTCAATTCTGCCTCACATGACCTGACATCAGCCATATGGAGCCAGCATGTGGTTGCTCTGAGTTTTGAGCTCAGTTGGCCTCTCTTCAGATGGCCACCAGATGTCCGAACCCAAATAGCTCAACCAGCCACCATAACTCACCACTGTTCCACTGGCGTCTTTCCCATGAAGTCCTCTGGGTTCTCCAGGAACCGCAGTGCATCTGCAGGTTTGCACTACCCCTCCTTGCCAATGAGTCAGGGCTCAGAGAGAGCCCTGTGACATCCCTCCGCACTGAGATCTCTCTTTTAGCTCTTTCTGTGGGCTTCAATTTTCAGATCTTTGCTGGACCTTGTGGACCAACTTCCTGCCTCCTTTTCTTCATATTGCTATATTCCAGCCTCTCAACACCAAATCTCAGAGAAGCTCTTTCTCTGCTGTTCACCACTCCATCATCTTCCCAGAAATTCTCTCATGGAATATTTATCAAAAATTACTTTATTGAGGTATATATAATTTCCACACTTAATGCTGCATGTACTGTGCTCAGTGTACACAAGTTGACAAATATGTACCCTTTGAACCATCTGTGCAATCTATTCCTTACACACATTCAATCCTTATAAAGGTTACCTATAGCCCTGTTTATTATTGTTGTTGATAAAAACACTTAATTTTATTTTTTTTCTTGTTTCAGAACTTTTGTTTATTTATTTTTATGGCCAGCTCAGCCTGCCCTGAGGGCAAGGCTGGCGCAGCATGTGGTGCCGGGGATTGAACCGCGGTCCCTGCAGCCACCTGCAGGTGCTTTAGACCACTGAGCCATCCTGCCAGGCGATAAAAACACTTAAGATCAATCTTCTTTGCGAGGTTTTAAGTACATGCTTTTATTTTATTAATATACTTTTTGAGTCATGGTCTTATAGTTCAGGCTAGCCTTGAACTCACTATGTATAGAAACTTTTAAAATGAAATGCAGTATTTTGCTGCTTTTGAGAGTTAAGACACCCAATTTTTAAAAATTTGTCACTTTTAGGACTGAAAATGTTATTTCAAAGGTGTATGAAAGCCTAGTGCTTTGTAAAACTTTTTTATTCTCATTTTTTTATGTAAAACTTTTTAAATAGACATGGTGGAATATGTCACTTCACCAGAAAAGATTCCTGCTCAAATACAGCAGTACAAAGGTCTCACATGTTTTATATGTTCCTTGGATGGAACATATAAAACATGGTTTCAATCCGTGTACATGATGATTAACTTTATATAGTCTTACAAGATAAATAAATGACTCTAAAGCTAGAAAAATAAAAGGAGTGTGGAGGAGGGAGGAAAGGAAGAGGACTGCAGTGTATATGTGCATTTAGTAATCTGCTGTAGTGAACATAACTGTCATGTACTGCATGCACGTACTAACAAATGCTGAAAAAGAAAACAAACACAACAGCCACTAGCCATAGTATTAATTACATTTTTTCTCTTTCTTTCTTTCTTTCTTTCTTTCTTTCTTTCTTTCTTTCTTTCTTTCTTTCTTTCTTTCTTTCTTTCTTCCTTCCTTCCTTCCTTCCCTCCTTCCTTCTTTTTTTCTTCTTCTCTTTTTGAGACAAGGTCTCAATATGCAGTTCAGGCTGGCCTTTAGCTCACTTTTGTAGCCCAGGCTGGTCTCGAACTCACATTATCCTCCTGTCTCGGCCTCCCAAGTGCTGGAACTACAGGTGTGTGCCACCATGCCCAGCCCATACATTTTCAATTTTTGGTGCGGTAAACGCAATAATGGCTTAGAGATATGTTTACACCCTAATCCCTAAAATATATGTTAAAAAGCGTCGTGGAGATATGATTAAACTGAGTACCTCAAGTTGGAAGACTGGACTGGACTACTTGTCTGAGCCTAAGGTTTGCTGCAGAGGTCTTACAAGAAGGATGGCAGAGGGAGACTTGACTGCAGGACAGAAGAAGGCAGCCGTGCGATGAGCAAAGCAAGAGGCAGTGATGCTGGCTTAGAGGACAGCAGAAGAGGTCCCAGTCAAGGAGCGCATGGAATGTATCACTAGCAGCTGAAGAGGCAGTATCATTCCTGTAGACTATCCAGAGGGAGCAGCCCTGGTGACACTGTGATGCTGGCCTTGTGAAACTTGTTTTGAACTTCCAGCTTCTAGGATTGCAAAAGAACAAACATGCATCGCTATAAGAGCTCCCAAGAGCTGAAATTTCAGGCGGATGCTTACTATGACCAGTCTCAATTGCCATCTCAGGGCTTGCTGGGGTTGGGGCCAGCACAGCAGGTGGGGGATTGAACCCCAGCCACTGTGCCCTGACTAAGCAGGTGCTTTAGTCCACTGAGCTATCAGGCTGGCCCAAATCCTATCTTCTGTAATATCACAAGAGAATGGTCAGAAGAATAAAAAAGTATTTTCTAGTACTCCATCTGTATAACTTTATTTTTTTGGAAAACATTCATTTGTTAACTCTTTTTTTTTTTTTTTTTTTTTTAATTATGGCCAGCTCAGCCTGCCCTGGGGGTGGGACTGGCACAGCATGTGGTGCTGGGGTGTTGTATGTTGTGATCCAGAGCTGAAAGAAATGAAGACCCGATGAGGGTAGCTTCAGAGGTCTCACTGAGATCTGTCTCTCTCGAAGTGAGCCCAGAACTCTAGAAGCATCTCTTATTAATTTAGGTCATACAATAGAAGATTTACAGGGAGGAGAGGGGAAAATCACCAACGTCTTAAGTAAGGGTGGAGACATCACTCAGGATCAGCTGTTACACCGTTTTTTTAAATTTTATTTTTATTTGAATTAAGTTTTTTCGTTTTTTTTTTTTTTTTTTTCTTGTTTCAAAACTTTTTGCTTGTTTGTTTATTTGTATGGCCGGCTCAGCCTGCCCTGAGAGCAGGGCTGGCACAGCATGTAGTGCCTCGGATCGAACCTCGGTCCCTGCAGCTGCCCAAGCTTTCCTAAGCAGGCACTTTAGACCACTGAGCCATCCTGCCAGGCCCTGTTACACCTTTTTAAATCCTAGTTTTCTAAAATCCCTAAGTAACAGATTACAACCCACCCTAAGCTTTGTTTATTGTTCTTCGCTTCTTGGTTCCTTATCTCTACACCAGGGATCGAACGAACCTCAGTCCCTGCGGTTGCCTAAGCTTTCCTAAGCAGGTGCTTTAGACCACTGAACCATCTTTCCAGCCTATCTGCATAACTTTAAACTGAATGAAGAAACTTTCTCAATTAAAGTGAATTAAGTGGTTTTTTGTTTTCATTTTGAATGTAGATTCTCTAAACTTGAATAACAGTGGATTTTTTTTGGGGGGGGTACTGGTGGATCAAACTCAGGACTCCACACCTGCCAGGTCGGTTCTTATGCTACCAAGGTATTTCTCTGGCCCCTTGCAATGGATCAACTTTTAAGGAAAGGACCACACACACACACACACACACATACACACTTGGAAGTTCACTAAACTTTTTTTATTTTTTTGGTAGGCAAGTGCTCTACTATTGAGCTTGTACCCTAGTTCTTGACTTCATTTTTGAAAACAGTGTTTTGACTAGATGCTATAAAGCTAAAGATACAAAGGCAAATGCTATATTCTGGTTGGGAAATTTGATTCATACAGGATACTAATTAGCAATCTGTACTCTACCTATCAAAACACAGTTTAACAAAGGAATACAACTGTAGATAATAGGGTGTAGGATTCTCATTGTTGGGGTAAAGTTCAAAGTAAGAAAGGGTTAAGGTGAGAATGAGGCCTGTAGTGGTAACTTGAGAGTACAGAAACCCAAAAGAAAAAAACTGTCTCTAGCTATATAGTATATCCGGTACATATTGATTAATATACATACTATTGCCTACGTTTGTTTAACAAGTTGGCAATGACATGCTAGTACAGTAGTAATGATAGTAAGACATTGCACAACCAGATCTCATTTTCTAAAATAATTTCTTAGCCAAATGTGGTAGCACAACTCTATAATTCCAACATTCAGAGAGGCTGAGTGAGGCAACAGGATTGAGAGTTCAAGTCAAGGCTGAGCAATTTAGTCTGTGGATAAGGGACAAATACATGAATAGATAATAAAGTAAATGGTAGATGGGTAGAAAGCAGCTCAGTGGTAAAATGCTCCTGGGTTAAATCCCATTACCATGGAGGGAAAAATACAAATTCATTCCTCAATACAAGTACATGCGGTTCTATGGAAAACTAATTGGTTCTAGCGCTTGTTAGAAAAAATAACACACTGCTGAGCTTGGACCACACGGACAAGAGGGTGAGGAAGTGTGACAAATTCAAAGCAAGAAGGGTGGGGAGATAGCTCTGTGGCACAAGTGCCCGCCTGGCAAGTGCAAGGTCAAAAGTTTGAACCCCGGTCCTGCCAAAAAAAAAAAAAAAAAGTCAAAACAAGAGAAGGTTGGGGAAGGCCAGAACAAAAAACAAACAGAAAGATCAAAAATCTTTTCTTTTTTTTTTCTAAGCAACATCAATAGGGAGGTGGGTCATGCCCACACACTGTACTCTGTAGAATGATTGTGAGGACAATATGCAATATGTCAACTTTCAAAAAAAAGAAAGGGGAAAAGGAAAACAAAAGTAATGCTGATTTAAAAGTGTTAATGTTTAATTGTTTGATCAATCTTATATACCTATATGTATTAATCTAAACTGATCTGATGATGAAAATATGTAATATAACCATTGTTAAATTTAAACAATAAAAATATTAAATAAAAAAAAGAAAGATCAAAAATCAAGTTGAAAGTGTTCTTATATGCCAAAGCTGGAACAATTTGAACAGCAGTAGGAAAGTATTACATATAATTCAATGAATAGTGTATGTAGCCATAAGTCCATATCGACACAGATTATTGGATAACATTGCTTATAAGTAGAATTCTAATTAATAAATGTAGAAGGAAATAAAACATAAGAGGATCTGTTGGCCTTTGAGCTTCCTAATGAACTTCCATCAGCATTCTGAGGTTGGCCTGGGGAGATAGCTCTATCGCACAAGCACCTGTCTGGCAAGTGCAAGGTTGTGAGTTCGAACCCCGTTCCCACTAAATAAATAAACAAACAAACAAACAAACATATTCTGAGATCCATTTGAGGCATCTTTTAGTCTTCATTTCACATTTCCTCTGCACTTTGCTAGCACTTGACGTTGGGGAAAAACAGGGCCAAATAGGTACCACAAATACTCAATTCTGAATAGTTGCATCATCTTTTAATGACTTCTTTAGTTTTTTTTTTTTTTTTTTGAAGAATTATTTTATTTTATTTTATTTTATTTTATTTTTTTCTTGTTTCAGAACTTTTGTTTATTTGTTTATTTATTTTTATGGCTGGCTCAGCCTGCCCTGCTGGCAGGGCTGGTGCAGCATGTGGTGCCGGGGATCGAACTGAGGTCCCTGTAGCCACCCAAGCTTTCCTAAGCAGGCGCTTTAGACAACTAAACCGTCCTGCCAGGCCCAAGGCTTCTTTAGTTTTAATACAAGGGTTTCCAAAAAAAAAAAAAAAAAAAAAAAAAAAAAAAAAAAAAAAAAAAAAAAAAAAAAAAAAAAAAAAACAAACGTTTCTCATGTGCTTCATACATAGTGCTATAATTTCCAGCCAAATGGGCTTGTCTTTTAGGGCCATACTGCTCAAACAATTGAGTATTACCTTCTTCCAACATCACTATTGGAATGAAAATAACTATCTTTAAGGCTGTGCCCAGAGTACTATTTTATATATATATATGAAATAATTTTAATTATCAACTTGCTATATTATTAGCCTATAGCCTACTGCCTATATCACTCACATGGAATCACTCTCATTAGAGTCTGATGTATCTTTCAGCTTTACCTGCACACACACACACACACACACACACACACACACACACACACACATGCACATGCACACACACTTTTCATGAGCTTCCCACACGACATAGAAGTGCTCAAAACAATAAATGCTTCCTCTTCATTGTCCCACTGAGTAAATGTACTGTGCAGCCCCGTTGCCACCTGTAGCTTCTGGTGGTGAGATGGCTGTCAGTACATCAGACAAACACCCTACAAGATTCTAGATTCAAATGTCCATACCAAGTGAGGAAACCACAGATCAAAACTGTTTGTAACATTCTCCCTGCAGGAAATAAAAGTTTCGGTTCTCATGCACACAGAATGACTGCTCACTTTATTAGCTAAGCAAAATTCAAAAGGAGAAAGCCTTATGTGTAGACCTATTAGATCTTCCCACTTTCAAATAAAACTAGGGTTTCCAAATTCTCTTATCTATTAACACACTACCTTGTCTAGACAGAAAAAAATCTAGAACATATTTCTGAGAATGTTTTTCTTTTTTTTTGGAACAAGGAAATGAACTCAGGTCCTTGTGCTTCCCAGGCAAGCGCTTATTCTACTGAGCTATCTCCCCAGCCCTGTGAGAACGTTTTTCTACCAACCTAGTTTTCAGTGGTTTGGGGTCTGAAAATAAATTAAAAGATTTGTGAGAAAAATGTTCATTATACATGCATGGGAGAACACTTTGTAAGAGTAGCTTTCTGAACAGCCATGTGGTGTGGATTCTGTTAAAGTTTCAGAGTAAAAGAGTGGGCAACTCTGATAAGGCTTTTTTATGCAATTCAGTTCCTCTAGAGGTCTTGTTCCTGGTCTGGAGGTCTCCCCCTCTCTCAGGTTCTGTTGAAGACCTGTTAGTGAAGCTAAATTGTCAGCAAGACTAATCCTGCTCATCAAAGGGAACTTTAGATAATGCTTTTTTTTTGCCTCGCAGCTGCTGTTTGTTCAGATGTTCTCAGCCTAATAGTGTTTAGGTCATGCTGATAGGTTGTTAGCCCTTCACTGTTCCATCTGAAAATAGGCATAAGGTTTCATAGGCAAGACTCTGGCTCTGCTGCTGTGGAGTAAAGGTCTGGAATTAAGAGATCTTGAAAACCAAGAATAGAGATGAGGGCAAGGATGAGTGAACAGAACAGAAGGAACACCACTCCCATGTAGGTTTCCCAGTGCCAGACCACTTTACTGTAGAAATGGTTTCTCTCATGCTGAGGTATCATCCTCCTTTCATAGAATCACTGTGCAGAATGGTTTCACCATGTGCTTGCCTTGACAGAAACAAAACTTTATTAAAATACCTAGGGTAGGCCAGGCATGGTGGTGCACACTTGTGATTCCAGCACTCAGGAGGCCAGGCAGGGGGATTATTATGAGTTTGAGAACAGCCTGGGCTATAAAATGAGCTCAAAGCCAGCCCGAACTGCATAGACCCTGTCTCAAAAAGACCAAAATACTAAACAACAACAAAAAATTCTAGGGCAGAAGATTTTCCAGGTAAGGAAAACAGAGTTTCAAATAGATGAAGTTTCTGGGTCAAAATAACACATAAAACTTTCTATTTCGTGATGTCATCTGCTTCTGGTGCCTCTGGGATGGCTGTAGAAATTATCTGTTATGGTAATGCATAAAGGTGACCTACCATTCATCATATGATGATTTAGATCTAACTTGAGATAGTTCATATGAAGCCAGAAAAATAATTAATGGCAGTATAGATGGTTTGCAGTACCTTATCAGACCTCTTTTAAAGGGATAACAATTACATATTTCCTTTAAAAGGAACTTGATATTTACTGATCATTGGAAAGATGGTTAATACTACCAGAAAAGTCCAAAGTTTTTGCAGCATTTGAAGACATGTTCCAAGTATACTTCTTGTATATAACAATCATATTGTTCATTGTTTCTAAGTATAAAATCTTTCCATACAACTGGGACAGACTATATAGCTAGCTCTGATTATAAGTATTACAATCCTTATATTGACCTAGTATTATATTTCCCAGTCATCTGTTCCCAGTATAATAATACATGTATAGGGATATAGCTCAGTAGCACAGTATCTGCCTGGCAAGCTTGAAGCTGTGAGTTAGGGTCCTAACTCTCCCCTCCATGAAAAAAAAAATCCATGAACAGTTTCACACTCTGAAAGGAAGATCACAAATTCGAGTCCAATTGTGTAACTATGTGTATACAATGGGTCATAGTATTCTATTTATATTTGGTGCTCAGTATAAGCTTAAGAATTCTTGTGTACAACTTGTCATTATATTCCACTGTGGACTCATTCAAATGATCATTATATTGTTATGTTCAGAGTAGTTTACAAGAATAAACATAATACTTACACAAAAGTATGTTTAATTATTCACTCTCTTGTATTATGAATAATAATAGCGCCTTTCCGCTGTAAGTCCCGCTTGGAGCTGTCGCAATGGGCAAGTTCATGAAACTGGGGAAAGTGGTGCTGGTCCTTGCCGGATGCTATTCCGGACGCAAAGCTGTCATCGTGAAGAACATCGACGACAGCACCCCCGACCGCCCCTACAGCCATGCCCTGGTGGCCGGGATTGACCGCTATCCCTGCAAAGTGACAGCCGCCATGGGCAAGAAGAAAATCGCCAAGAGGTCAAAGATCAAGTCCTTTGTGAAGGTTTATAACTACAACCACCTTATGCCCACGAGGTATTCTGTAGACATCCCCCTGGACAAGACGGTGGTCAACAAGGACGTCTTCAGAGACCCAGCCCTCAGGCACAAGGCCCGGCGGGAGGCAAAGGTCAAGTTTGAGGAGAGATACAAGACAGGCAAGAACAAGTGGTTCTTCCAGAAGCTCCGGTTTTAGGTGTTTTTTTTTTGTTGTTGTTTGTTTCTGTCATTAAAAATTTCAAAAAAAAAAAAAAAAAAAAAGAGAGAATAATAATAGCTGTATACAGAGGATTATTGTATTGCAATAGTAACACATTGGTTTCAATTAAAATAATCCCTATATGTGAATTTTCTGTATATTAGAGTGTTTAGTCACTTTAAAAACTTTTTTTGGCTAACAGAGACTGGCCATCTCAGAGCAAGCCAATTTTTAAATGTAACAGAGGCCCAGAAAGATCATGATTGTTATACACAAACAAATTTAGATCTATACTTTATTGGTCCCCAATGTCCTAGGATTCATTATGTATTACCATGCTGTAATTACCCCATGGCTAGGTGCTAGACAGTGCAGGACCACTCCTAAACCCCATGACTGCCGGAATTATTCAAACTAGCCAATCCTAAAATTTTCCATTACTCTGGTTTTTTAGTCTTTCCCACAATACCCCTTCATGCATGACTTAATAGCTGTAAGATCTGTTATCTTTTTTTTTTTTTTTTTTTTTTTTTTGGTCTTTTTGAGACAGAGTCTCACTATGCAGTTCAGGCTGGCCTGTAGCCCAGGCTGGTCTTGAACTAGCACCCCTCCTCCTGCCTCAGCCTCCCAAGTGCTAGGATTACAGGCATGTGCCACCATGGCCAGCAAGATCTGTTATCTTAATAAACTATAGTCTCTCCACCCAGTTTCTCTTCTGTCTTCTTTGTGCTCTCATCTAATTAGGATTTCAGGAGCCCATTTTTAGCTGCCCATTTAGGAGCTTTTTCATTGTGCCATTCCATAAAGATTCTGCACCAGTTTCCTCAGTAACTGCTGGGGAATACTACTTTTTGAAGAAAGACAAATACCCTGAAATGTAGAATCATATGCCTATGGGTGATGAAAGTAACTGCAGAGTTCAAGAATCTGTGGGCCTCCTACACTGCAAATGTGTCATGCAGACTCCAGAGTGCATCTAGTCAGTACAACTAGTGGAAGTCTCCTGTTTTACCAATGCACAAAATCACATACAGCAAGCCAGCTTTAATACTTGTGCAAGAATTTGTTTTTAAGGAGCTAAGATAGAACAGACTAATGCTGGATTATTCAACAGAATGTCTATGAGGTCCTTATGTGGTGAGAAACCATCTCTGGTTAATCTCTGGTCATGCGGAACAAAAAAGAATTCTCTATCATCAGGGAATAATAACGGTGTAACCAGGTTTAGAGCATTATAGTATAGTATGATGGACTTGGTTCGTCACTGAATAGAGATGATATCTTATGAGCTTATAAGAACTGATACAACATGGAAAATGCAAGGTAAATATGAGACCCTAGTATAAGGATAAAGTCTGTGTCAATTTCAGTGGCAACTGAGGCTGCTGCAGAAGCACTGGAATGTGTCTTATACTACAGTGTCCAATTAATGAACTACAGGCTTTGGGACTTGAGAGAAAAAAGATTAATTCTAGACTATCCAGTTATTTCATTATTTTCATGCAAACTTTGGTGAAAGGTTTGTTAAAACTAGGTAAATTAAGAGCAGATGTATGAAGGGGTATGGGGCTGCTATTGTCAGTGCTTCAAAGGAGGTCAATGCTGCAGAAAGTCTTCTGTGTGACTGTAAGGGCCTATGAAAACTAAGGAGGGGCAGTATCCTTATATTAGGATCCCCTACTCATCAGAATCCATTGGCCATAACAACCAGACATTCACTAAAAGTTTGCATAATTATCGTCTTCATGAAAAAATAAACAATATTAATTTGAGGTATTTTGGGGGTACGTCTGAGTACTCATATTTTGATTGCTTGTACACGCTGCAGTTTGGCTCTAGTCACCTTCATAACCTGTCAGACTTAAAAAAAAAAAAAGAACCAAAAAGCTTTCCAGTTGTCCTTTCCTGTGACTTCACATGTTCTCAGAGTAACAGAGATGCAAGAACATAAGCCTTTTTTTTTTGATAACATTCTGCTAGGTTAAAAATTTCAGGGAAAATACCACCACCATTGTTAATATACCACTAAGTCCAAGGGTAAGTTTACACTTTTTTAAAAAAATGTATTTAGTTATTGCACGGTCTCACTATGCACCTCGGACTCATCGTGATCCTCCTGTTTTCAGCCTCCCCAGCACTGGGATTGTAGGTGTATGCCACTATACCTACTCTCTGTGGCCAGCTCAGCCCACTCTAAGGTTGGGGCTGGTGTAGCATGTGGTGCCGGGGATTGAATCGCAGTCCCTGAGCTATCTCACCAGCCCCACAAGGACAAATTTGAATTACCACTTATACTTTAAGTAAAAACTTGACCAAAGTGCTTAAGATGCAATGAAATTTTTTCTGGTTCAGCTGTGACTTTAGACAGGATTCAAGAGGAATTTTACTATCTCTTCTCTGGGACATGTGGAGGCTTTCTTATTCTTCTCTGTTAGCTCATTTATGCCCAAGACTGTAATTTTTTAAATTTTTCCATGAAATTCATGGTACCTAGAAAAATGTAAGGAATAAGGATTTTAAAGAGTAAATATGTTTATTATCTTATTTTTATGTGACATTCAAGAAATGATCCACTGGGCAAAACCACTACCTTAAACAAAGTGCTTGTCTCAGGAAGCACTTGTCTCACTTCAAATTGTAGTCACATTTGCTATTTGTTGATATTAAACAGAACACTTCACATGAAGGGCAATAAAACATTTTTTACACTGAAAAGTGTTGTTCTTATGACATCCAGCACCTTGTGTTTGCTTCCCTATTTCACAATCACATGATTTACGCCACCAAATGTGAGTCAATGTTATACTTCAGAGGTTTTCCTTTTAGGCCAGGTTTGGAGGATGAACATGAGTCTCCAGCTAACAGCCTATTCATGAAAGCTCCATAAAATTTATTGGGTTTTCATCATCTCCTTTATGCAATTGCCAAGTTCTTTTTTTTTTTTTTTTTGTTGTTGTTGTTGTTGTTTTTTGTCTTTTTAAGACAGGGTCTCGCTATGCAGTTGAGGCTGGCCTTGAGCTCACTTTTGTAGCCCAGGCTGGTCTTGAACTCACACCAATACTCCTGCCTCAGCCTCCTGAGTGCTGGGATTACAGAATTGCCAAGTTTTTTTCAGATAGACTTATGAATGCCACTTCTTTGCACAGATTGATGTCCAACAAATATTTCAATACTTATCAATGTTTTTATCAGCTCTGTCTATGCCTCTCACGAACTTGTTATATACCCTGATCATGTTTAGCTACATAACTTGGATCTTTTTTAGTTTCTAGGAATAACAATTAACAAGATTAGATGAGATAACAGTGACAACACTGGTATTATTCCATCCGTAGGCAATACTGTCTATGATATCAGTTCTAGTGTGTTACTTTTTCCTCATTGCTAGGACAAAATACCCAACACCCAGCTTAAGGAAGGAAAGGTCTCACTCACAGTTAGTGGTTTCAGTTCATACACTGCTGGCTCCAAGGCAGAGTGGCATAAGGCAGAGGGCAGCTGTTCACAGCAGCAGAAAACAGCAAAAAGCAAAGGGGCAGCAGGTAGTGAGCCTTGTTCCTCTAAGATTACTCACCCCAGAGCAGGTATAGCACTCACACCCATAATTCCATCATTGGACCATGAATTAATCACAAATTCTAGAAGCTACCTCATGACTGCATGAGGCTTTCGGGGGACATCTAGACACAAACCATAATGATGACCAAATGCCTCTTTCTTCCTTAGAACTAATTTGATTCCCCTGGAACTTGTCAGTGCAGTCCTTTCTCACTATACCTACTGCCTGATGTCCCACTGAACTGAACTTACAAAGCAGTTCAATACTGCTGAAAAAGTAACTCTGTAACAAAATGGTCTTGTAAGGGTGTGCTTCTGTTGGTGCCTTGACTAAAGGATAAATGATGCAAATTAGAAAATACAGTTTTTAGGGGTTGGGGAGATAGCTCTGTGGCACAAGTGCCTGCTTGCCAAGTGCAAGGTTGTGAGTTTGAACCCCAGTCCCACAAAAAAAAAAAAAAAGAAAAAAAAAAAGGAAAATACCATTTTTAGGTCATTATCACTAAGCAGTACGTCATTATGCATCTGTTGTTTGATTACAAAACCTATGCCTCCTTGGAACTAAGACTAATCAGGGAAATCCCAGCAAATATCTGAATTTGAAGTCAAATCAAGATATATACCCTTAACTTTGAATAAAAAGTACTTGATGAAATTGGCTCGACTTTATCATCAAGAAAATGTTCAAAATTCTGTGGGAGTTTTCACCTCAGAGAGGAAATTGTTTGGTGGCTCTGTAATTCTACATGATGTGGGTTGTGCAATTAGGCTAGCTTTTGGCTATTTGTGGAGAGCTTTTGTCATTTTTTCCCCTCTTGATGGAGGTTGCTGCACAGCAGACCTTGATTGAACTGTCAGGAGATGCTTATGAGGGATCGTCAGATTCAGCATCATCTTGAGGAACTCAGTAATTGTTTCACCTTCTTCATTTTCTGAGTAAGATCAGAACCAGACGTTGTGGCATTTTCAAGTGGCTGATATATATAATACATATATATCATATATTAAGTGCCAGTTTCAGGCTCTGTACAAACGAGATGCTTGGAGATCCTGCAGTTACTAACCATATAACCTGGGGGACATTGTTTCACTCCAAATCAGTGCTAAACCTGCACGTACGACTCAGGCTGCTGACCTCTGCGTATGCTGGACATAAAGGAGCCCAAGTTTGGCCCTGGTCTGGGTTCTTGCACTAGCTGCAGAGGCTAAAACGGAACGCGCTATAAAGTAGTGTCGAACCTTCCCTATGGAATCAAAGTGTAAGCTTGCCAAGGCGCCTGGCTCGCCCAAGGGAACTTCTGACGGCCCGGCGCGGCGCTTGTGTCTCCGGCGGCCCCGGACCAGAGCTCCCGGGCCGCCCAGAGCTGTGCGGTCCCTCATTTCCGGCCGCAGAGAGCAACAGAGATCTAGGTGAAACGCGAGGGATCACGGGGAGGATTAGCTCCTGTTTGGACTGTATGGCGACCGAGAACCACCCCTCCATCCTCCCACTTCGGAGCCAGGGTGCCAAACATTCCACCTTCAACCATACGGATCAGAAATGCGGCCGACCCAAGCAAAACGCACAACTTAGGAGGCTGGGCTTAGGGCCGGGCTACGTGCCGGCCAGCCAATCACCCGGATCACTCTGAGCGGGAGAGGAGCCAGTAGGAGGGTTGCGGGACAGGCAACCAATCCTCGAGAAGACTGTGCAGGGCGGTTAGCCAATCTTCTAGACGGTTAGGCGGGAACAGAGCGGCCACCAATTCCCGCAAGACTAGGAGGAGGTTGGACACAGGAGATAACCAATCACCTTGAAGATTCTTTGCCGGCGGGGAGGCGGGCTTCAGGACGCGTACCCAATCCCTGAAAAGAATCCTGACCAGAGTTTGCAGAGGCGGCGGGTTCACGCCGGGCAGCAGCCAATCGCCAAGAGCTTTTAGAAAAGAAGAGATACGGGCCCGATTATTGGCTGTCTTCCTGGCTCCTGGAGTGGCGGTAGAGGAATCTGACCCCAAGTAAAGTGGAGCCTCCATATGCGAACAGATTCCACAGTTTCCACAAGTCCCTGGCAGTGCTGGGTCTGATTCTCTCTGGCCAGAGTGCCTTCCTCGGATACTGTCCTGGAGAAGCCCTGTGGTCACTCGCCCTCCCACCTAGCGTTAGGCTGTAGCTTTGATTCACAACCCGCTGGCATCCAGAGCTGCTCATCTTGCCACACTTTCACTCACTCTTGTAATCAGCAAAGGTTCATCGAGTGCCTTCTACGTGCTCCGCAACCTCCCAGACCTTAAATGGAGGAAATAAAGGCGTTCCTTAGGCTGATACTGTAGTGGGGGGAAAATTATGATGTGTCTTAGTGTGATCAAGGCTAGACAGGAAAAAAAAATATGCATTTTTTGCAATTTGAACAAATGCCCTTCTTTTTTTTTTTTTTTTTTTTTGTCTTTTTGAGACAGGGTCTCGCTATGCAGTTGAGGCTAGTCCTGAGCTCACTTTTGTAGCCCAGGCTGGTCTCGAACTCGCACCAATCCTCCTGCCTCAGCCTCCCGAGTGCTAGGATTACAGGCGTGCGCCACCACGCCCGGCAAAATGCCCTTCTAATGCTAAGAAACAAACAGAACCCATTGTGAGTGGCATGGCTGTGTTGCTTTAAAAAATACACTGTTGTTGCAGAAATAAGTGAAAATACACAAAATGTTCTTTACTATGAGCGATAGCTACTTGGCACCGTGAGCCTTAGAGAAGCGCCCTATTTTAGTTTGTATTTGATAATTCAGAAAAGAGACTGA
Source organism: Myocastor coypus (assembly GCA_004027025.1). NCBI lineage: Eukaryota > Metazoa > Chordata > Mammalia > Rodentia > Myocastoridae > Myocastor > Myocastor coypus. The sequence continues at coordinate 23,565 of PVJA010012574.1, read as the reverse complement.
AGTGAACAAAGGCCATCATCCCGGTGTTCAGGAGAAAGGGCCACAGCCTAGGGGCTGTCACCACCTAGGTGGAGTAGTACTAGAGCCCTTTGGCTCCCAGCCCTCTTCTGCCAGCCTCTGAACAGACCCGACATTTTCTTGATTCTTCCCACTGTTTCGCTGACCACAGGGGCCCCATCTCCTTCAGACATTTCACCCTGAGTCTCAGCCCTTATTATGTTGTTTGTTTGTTTGTTTGTTTCCTGTCTCTTCACTGACTTCGTCTCTGTCCTTTGCTCCTGTCTGGTTCCAGACATGGGTCTAACCACTATTCATATTGTTCCTTGATAACATTGACTTCCTCTTTCTTAGCCTCCTCATCCTCCTCTTCAGGTAGCACTCTTGGAAATATCTTCTATTAATGTTTCTATACACACAGTTTTACATCTTTATAGATGTATGACTTTGAACAAAATCTACAGCACAGTATGGTGAATATATTCATTAACTGAGAAACAATAAAGCAATTTTCAACCACACAAGCAAATAATACTCTTAATGCTTTATGTGTTTTTGTAGGGCCTGTTTTTACCTGTGTCACACTGATCACACCATCTCTCACTCTGCTCATCTGATTCACTTCTATATTCCTCCCTCTCCTTTTCTCTGCCAATTAAATTCACCCCCCCCATATTCTTAAGTAGTAAAATGTGTATGTTTCTCAGAGTGTAGTTGAGTAAAGTTAGAAATGAGAGGAAACGATAATTGTGTGCTAGAGCAAAAGCCATGCCCATTCCTTGGGAGCACAAGCCTCATGTTGCAACGTGTTTTTAGAATCAATGTGTACTGAAAACCCACGATATACCAAAGCACTGTAAGCAGGCCTGGGAGTAAACAGACAAAATCCTGAATGGGGACCTTGCCTTTTTGGAACTTCCATCTTGTGGATATAACGGATATAAAGTCATTTAGAATATAAAACTATAAAAAACTTTTAAAAATAGAATATAAAACTATCACTTAAAAAGAGCTAAACTGGAGTTGTCAAAGTTGATTAAAAAAAAAAAAAAAAAAAAAAAAGCCTGATGAGCTGTGCACTCCAGGAAGGAGCTCAGTGCATCTGCGGAAGCACAGGACAGCTGCTGGGATTTCTGCACAGATGTCTAGTGCAGGGTCCACAGAGTACAGGATGATGCATGACATAAAATGGGATGCAGGCAGTGGTGGCTGCAGATGCTGAGTGCTGACAGACCATGTTAAAAAGTCCCAAAAGATGCTTATTAATAATGTGTATAAATATGTGGTAGTCAAGAGTTGCTTGTAAGACCAGCATCTATGGAGGTAAACCTGTCAGACAGTAATAGCTGAGCTTTGTTGTGCACCCATTACGCTCTGTGCTCCCCTTATTTGCTCTGTACAGAAGATCTCCAGCTGTATCGTCCAACTACTCCACCTAGTAGCTATCACTAAATTCCTTGTGTGACACCTGGGAAGTCACACATTGCTAAGTGACAGCTGATATAGGTGGCTACTGAGCATATGACGAACTTTCAGCAGAACCAGTATGGCAGTGAGTGACTCAGTGCCACCCTAACATTTACACATTTACATGCGCAAGCACAGATTTGGGCTGTCTCCCATTGCAGGATGGTTGACACAGGATAGTTTCATGGACTTCTCAATTTCTGTGACTTTGAAGGTGTTTTTCCTTGAAAGTAATTATGGAATAGACTTTGTCATGAACTTCCTCTCTCACAGCATTTACTCATGCTAGATTTTAAATATTGCTATTTTATCAAATGTGGAGTGCACACCTGTACTTCCAGCACTCAGGAGGTAGAGGCAGGAGGATTAGCATAATTTCGAGGCCAGCCTTGGTTATATCATGAGATCAAGATCTGCCTGAACTAAATACCAAGACCTTGTCTAAAAAAAGAAACAGCAACAAAATGGCCTGTGTGTGTGTGTGTGTGTGTGTGTGTGTGTGTGTATTATACTAGGGATCATACTAGGGCCTCACACATGGTAGGCAATTACTCTCTACCTCTCTACTGAGTTTCTTTTCCAGGCCTACACTGCTTTTTCTTAAAAAATATTCCTCAAGGGGCCGGGGAGATAGTTCAGTGGTATAAATGCTTGCCAGGCAAGCTCAAGGTCCTGAGTTTGATCCTTGGAGTCACAAAAACAACAACAACAAAAAAATTTCCTTAAGGTGATTATATGTTATACATTGTACTTAGCATTCAATATACTCAATGAAACCACTGCATAAGTCATTTTTGGTTAGTGAGGGAGACTAGCACAAGGCATCCAATCGAAAGCACAACTAAAACAAACTCTTTAATTTTATTACAGGAATTAAGTGAAGTTAGGCCTGATTCTTTTATAGCATGATTTAAATGAGACTGCTGGATCTGAGTGCTGCTCTACATCAAAGGAGGAGCACATCTCCCTGGAGGTTCTATTTCTGGCTCTGCCACAGGCTTTGCTACAGCAAGATGCAGCCTGTTACTTTTTTCCATCTGTAAAATGTAGGCAATGCTTTTAGCCTTTTTCACAAGAGTAACCAGATTAATGAATACCACAAGTGACCTTGATCTACTTTGTAATTGCAAATTCATCTTTATTTCTATATTTTCATGAGAAAGGCAACCTGCTGGTTTTTCTTTTCTGACGAGTTAAAATGAGGCTAAAGCTAAAATCTGGAATATGTAGTAGAGCAGCTGCTCTTTAAAATTCCAGTTTCCAAATTTAAACAAAAGGAGAATAAGATAAATCTTTCAAGTGATAATCAAAACAGTAAGGAGGAAGTGAAAGGACTGCCTTATAAATCAAAGTCTATTTGTTTTTCTAAGAAATGTCTCTTTATTTTCACTAAGATTAGTAAGAGTATTTGAAATACATTATTAAATATTATCTTGAATGAGGTGGACTTGTTTGGAAAAATAATATCAAAAAATTGCTATGTTCGTAGGAATTTACATGGAAATCTGGGTGACACATTTGTAGTAATTCTTTTTAGAATGACTTGAGCCCTTTCCATCAATCCCAATATTGATGCTGAGACCCAAGATTGATGGTACATGAAGCAAAAAAGAAAAAGAATGCTCTTACACTGTGATTTCACTGTGTTCCAGCCATTGAGAAGATTATCTTACCCATCTGAAGCAATCTGTCTTTAGCTCTATAACAGAATACATGAGACTGGGTAATTTATAAACAAAAAAGGCTTATTTTGTCTCATTTCTGGAGGCCAGAAAGGTACTGGCATCTGGCTTCTGGCGAGAGCTATGTGTTTTTCCTTTCAGAGTAGCAAAGCAGAAGAGAAGGGTGTCTGAGCAGCAGAGTGCATGTGCAAGAGAATCTAAAACTGTATTCCCCTGCTCTTGTGATAACTAGCCCCGTAATTGAGAAAGACACTAATCCATTCCTAAGGGTGATGTCCCCAGGACCTAATCACTTCCCAAATGCCCCAGCTTCATACATCACTGTGGTGACAGATGAGATTTAGTGGGAACAAACCATATTCAAACACAGAATCACCCCAGGTGACTGTTACTGATCTGTGTCACTATAGAAGAGCCTCATCTCTATTTTGCCAACTGGGTGAGATGTCATGATTTCACTTGTCTTGGAAAGACAGAATGAGGAATGGAAAGACAATCACAAGGAATGAAATCAACCACTTCAAAATATTGTGCTGGTTAGTGGACCGTTGCCCCTGCCTGTAGATTCCCCATGGAGGAGTGCCCAGTAGGATAACGTGCCTGACTTGTTTCTGCTTCATCCTATATACTGATTACAAAGGAAAGTTACCAGCTTTCACTTCAGTGGTGTCTGCTAACGGCTGACACAGCAGCCTCCATTCGGTTGTTAGCCTGTGACCAAGGATCTCCTTTCTGCTAAATACATTTCCTCTCATTTCTCGGAGGTTTACTCCTCACACACCACATCTGCCCATCTTTGCTCCAGTTACCTGACCTCACGCCAACTGTTTCCCATCACCTCATCACCTTTCTGAGACCTTTCTGTGGCTTTTGTCAGTCACATGGGTGCAGGATGTTCTGCACATCCCTTCATGTGCTTGCTCAGACCACAGGATGAGCACTTGGTGAGCAGAGATTGTGTGCTGAGTGCTGTGCTGCATGCTGGGAAACAATGGTGATCAGAACATTACTTTTTTGTGTGTTTAGTGCAGGGTCTCACTCCAACTTGTAGTGATCCTCCTGTTTTCAGCCTCCCCAGTGCTGGGATTACAGGTGTATACCACCACACCTGGACTCTATCGCAGGCTCAGCATGCCCTGGGGGTGGGGCTGACACAGCATGTGGTGCCAGGGATCAAATCCAGGCCCCTGCATTTGCCTAAGTAGGCGCTTAGTCCTCCGAGCTATCTCACTAGCCCTCAAAACACTCTCTTAACCCTCAGGAAATTCTCAAATGATGCCTGTATAGCAAGCGGTGCGGTCAGAATGGCATTAGGCATGCTGTGGGGCTTCCAGGAGCTGGGCTGCCTTCCTCAGGTTTCTGTGTCCCATGAGAGTGTCGGTTTAGTGCTGTTTGTTTTTTAGCCAACCTCTTGCTATATACTTCAAACTGGCCTTGAATTCACTGTGTAGGCCAGGCTGGCCTGGAACCCTCAGCCCCAAGTGCTAGGATCACAAGCATGTGCCACCACATCAGGCCAAGAGCATCTATTTAGAAAGACAACACTGAGAGTCCTAAGCTGAACACAAAAGGCTTTGTGAAGCTGCGTGTGTTCCCGGGAGAGGCCTCGTCAGATGTGGGCTCTAGAAAGGAAGGAAAGTTTGTTATAGACATCACAGGAAATGTTGGGTATTTAGATTACTCGGTTTAGAAAGACCATTCTCTGTGGAGGGAAGTACTACAACTCTTTTAAAATTAGTCTCAGGGAATTTGATGATGAAAATATGTAATACAACCATTGTTAAATTTTTGTTCTTGTTTTGAAATTCTGTACCGTATGCACTCTTTCTTGTTACTGACTTTCTATCTTTGTTTCTGCTATTTTTACTTTTTAAAACAAAATTTTAGGGCTAGGGAGATAGCTCCGTGGCACAAGTGCCTGCCTGGCAAGTTCAAGGTCGTGAGTTTGAACCCTGGTCCCACAAAAAATAAAATAAAATAAAATAAAATTTTAAATAAAATATAAAAAAGTAAAGCTAGATTAGTATGCTGAGCTGTAAGAGGCTCAAGTCAACAGCTTCTGACATTGCCAGTTCTGCCAATCAACCACTACTATTATGGAATATTGCTCTATGTATACAACTACTTTCTCTTAGTTCAATAAGAAGAAATATTTGTACTAACAGTGTTTAGAAAAGTTATCATGTCTGCATCTTATACTCTGAACAACTACTATGAAGGAAACAATGTGTATTGTATCAATCATTGTGGCTGTCCTACTAATGTGTTTTGAAATTATCTCAATGTTATTTCTTATTAAAAGTAATAAAAATAAATAAATAAATAAAGGTTTTAACACACACACAAATTAGTCTCAAGGAATCATGTTTAGGAAGAAAGCCTCATTAACTAATATTCTTTAAAACACATACAGAAAAAGCTGAGTGTACATGCTGTATTTTTTTTTTTTTTTAATTCCATCTCTGGAAGTTTCCATCATTCTACAGCATACTCTTGTGTAGACATGTCAGGAAAAAGTCTGATTGACGTTAATCTCAAATGTATTTCTGGGAAGGTATTTTTGTTTGGTTGTCTTTGAAGTGAAGATCAGAGGTGATTCTCTGTCACCCACAAAACTTTGATGTTTTCCTGAACTACTGTTCAGAGCCAGGATATAAACAGCCACATACTTTGGCCACAGCCACAATCATTTCATAATTAGGTGGGAAATTTGTTAAAGAGAACATAATTTGTTGCTGCTCACTTGTGACTTTGAAATATTCCCAGGCATTGGTGGAGGGAAAGCTAGCTCCAAAACAGAAGTATTAATTAAGTTGATTTAAAAACTGGTTCAACTGATTGCAAACATATAGTCTTAAGTACTTTTCTTGTTGATGAGACAAAAACCCCTATACCCAAAGGGCAAACGGAAAAGGTTTATTTAGCTCACCATTTACAGAGGTTTCAGTCCATAACTGACTGGCTCCAAGATAGGGTGGTGTATGGCAGACAAGAAACGCAGAGGAGAGACAGTTCATGGCAGACAGGTGGTAACAAAACAAGCAGGTCACACCCTCTGGGTACAGCCACTTCAGACAAAGTCCCATCCATGACTACATGAGGCTTTGAGGGGACACCTACATGCAAGCATAACACATACCCATCACAGTGGCAAGGAAAAGCTTGCCTTAGTGCAGGCGGAGTGGGAGCAAGTCTGGCTGTAAGTCTGACAGCAGGTCACTGGACCTAGCCTGGGGTGTAGACGTGGGCAGGCTGGGCTTTGCATCCCAGCTCTGCCAGTTGCTAACTGTGTGCCCTCCTGCAAATTATATCTTTCTTAAGGTTCTTTCATAAGTAAAATGAAGGCAGTAACGTTGTTAAGATTAAGTGCATTACAGATTTAAAGTGTGCAATGGATAAGTGCTTAAAATGACTTACTGAGCTTGAACAAAATAGTCATTTCATATGTATTTTACTTTGAAGTCTCAAATAATATAACATTTTTTTTTTTTTGTCTTTTTTTTGAGACAGGGTCTCGCTGTGCAGTTCAGGCTGGCCTTGAGCTCACTTTTGTAGCCCCGGCTGGTCTCGAACTCGCACCAATTCTCCTGCCTCAGCCTCCCGAGTGCTGGGATTACAGGCGTGAGCCACCACGCCCGGCTATAACATGTTTTTTATATGCACAAAAATATGTCAAATACTTCTCCCTTACCAGCTCTTTCTGCTATGATAGTGACTTCTCTCCCTCCAGTTGCCACAGAAAGCTTAAGTACTAGAACAGGACTCATCAACATAGGTGGATAAAACTTGGGAGGGAACTCAAGGATGGAATCTAGGAATTCCATTCCATCGACAACTATTCTGTATGTTGTGTGATTCCCAATGCACAAATGATCACCTATGGTTACTGCTAAGTCTCCTACAAATATTATTCTATTCTGAACTTATAACCTGCTACATATCATATTACATATGATATCACATATATCATATTACATATACATGTAATTAGTAATACTACAATAACATGTTTAAACCAAGCATTTCACCAAGTCTCTAATTTTCCCTTAAGGTATATTTTTATTATGGCCTTTGTGTGTGTGTGTGTGTGTGTGTGTGTGTGTGTGTGTGTGTGTGTGTGTGTGATCAGAATTTGAACTCACAACCTTGCATTTGCCAGGTAGGCACTTGTGCCACAGAGCTATCTCCCCAGCCTCCTTCCTTAGGATATATTTTTAGAAGTGTTAATTTTTCCATCACTGAATATGAAAGTTTTGTGGATTTTTCCAAATTCCTTTTTTTTTTTTTCTGTTCTAGACAGGGTTTCACTATGTAATTCAGGCTGGCCTTGAACTCATTATGTAGCTCAGGTTGGCCTCTGGTTTACAGCAGTCCTCTTGCTTCAGCCTCTCAGGTGCTGGGATTACAGGCATGCACCAGAATGTCTAGCTGCTGAATTCTGTTTTGAATGGAAAATATTCCTTTCTAAAACATTTGGCTAATTTAAATCATAGTTTGGTTCAGTGATCACTGATTTATCACTATACTGCACATGGCTAAGTGATGGTGTCTTTATACAGGTCAGTGTTTGGACACAAGGGTTTTTGTTTTTTGTTTTTTTAATTCTTTTTATGTATGTATGTATGTATTTATTTATTTATTTATTTTTAAACTTTATGTTATGGCTAGCTCAGCCTGCCCTGGGGGTGGGGCTGGCACAGCATGTGATGCCAGGGATTGAACCACAGTCCCTGTGGTTGCCCAAGTTTGCCTAAGCAGGTGCTTTAGACTGCTGAGCCATCTTGCTGGCCCCTTAAATTCATTTTAATGAGAAAAAAAGATAAAATAGCAATGAAACAGTTTCAAAACAAGTTAGTAGGATGTTACAACAATTAATACAATGCATATTGTTGCCTTCATAGCAGTTATTCAGAAGACAAGATGCAGACATGATCGACACAAGGGTTTAAAATTGTAGGTTTGAAAGAGTGACTTTGAGTGGGTATTGTTGAACACAATGAACACTTTTAAGTGTTTCTCTTTTTCCCTTTCTTTCTGCTCACTCATTCATTCCTTCTTACCCTTTTCATTTTTAGCATTTCAAACCCTCATTTTTTTTCCTCTTTCTTTTTTTTTAACTTTATTTATATTATGACCAGCTCAGCCTGCCCTGGGCACAGCATGTGGCCCCTATGGTTGCCCAAGCTCGTCTAAGCAGGTGCTTTAGATCACTGAGCCATCTTGCTATCTTTCTTTCTTTCTTTCTTTCTTTCTTTCTTTCTTTCTTTCTTTCTGTAGTTTAAGACAGGGTCTGTAGGGTCTCACTCATAGATTGGACTCATAGTAATCCTGCTGTTATCAGCCTCCAATGAGCTGGGATTACAGGTGAGCACTGCCATACCAAGTCTCAATTGCCCTCTCAGCATGCCCTTGGGGTGGGGCCCACATGGTAGGTCAGGGATCAAACCCCCTGGCCCCTGTGTCTGCCTAAGCAGGTGTTTTAATCCACTGAGCTATTGGGCTGACCCTTCAAGTCCCATTTCCAGCTGTATGGTTTACATCTGAAGTGTCCCCCTGAAGCTTCATGTGTCCAGAGACTGGGCTTTGAAAGGTGATTGCATTATAAGGCACTGTACTCACCAGCAGATTGAACTATGGTATAGTTCGGAGCTGAATGTGTTGTTAACAGCTCAGAGGTGAGCAGAGAAGCAGTTCTCTGGTTGTGTGACCTGAGGCTGTATCTGCCTTGGGCCTCTTCCTCTATTCTCTGCTTCCTGCCTTCCATGACCCTTTTGTTGTGACATTTCTGTCTTGGAGCCAGCTAATTATAGACCTTTAAAAACTGTGAGCCAAAATAAACCTCTCCTCCCTTAATTGTAGGTGTTTAGTATTGTGTACCAGCCCTAGGAAAGTGACTAAGGCACTATCTGTACTCCTTCAACTACAATGGTGACAATCCAGTATGTATCTTTTCATAATCTTCCTCATGCATTTGTAATCAGATCACCACACACAAACAACATATATACAACTCATATATACTCGTGAATATATACATACATAGATAAACATTTTTATGGAAATGACATATCATTATGCTCTTCTACGTAAAACAAAAGGAAAAGGAAAGCAGTGTCTCTGGTGCTGAGTGCAGCGGTGACTCTCCGGCTGTTGTTGCTGGAGGCACAGCTTGGAGTCACCTGCTTCTGCCCTTTCAGTGACAAATGTCTTGTTCTAGTTTGGGTTTTAATTGGTCCCAGAAGCCTATGAGGTAAACTGGTGCTACTGGAAGGTAGTGGGGCCTTTAGGAGGTGAGGCCCAGTGAGAGGTCTTGGGGTCACTGGGGGTGTGCTCTTGGACGTGCTAGTGCCTCCTGGGCCTCTCTTCCTGTCACTTCCTGTCTATGTTGGTCAGATTTCCATCACTGTGACAAAATACCTAAGATGAATAACCTAGAGGAGGGACAGTTCACTTTGGCAGGCAACTTCAGAGGTCCATGGTCACTTCTGGGCCCAAGGTGAGGCAGAACATGATGGTGGGAACAGTTGGGGCAGTAGGACAACTCTCCTGCTCCTGAGAGGGGGCAGGAAAGGAGCACCTGCTTAGCGACTTCCTCAGCTGGGCCCTGTCTCAGGCTTCCACCTCCTCCTGATAGCACTACCAGCTGAGAACCAGGCTTTGCACCCATGAAACCTTGGGGGATGACGCAGTTCCAGATGATAGCAACCATTCAACGAGTGGTTCTGTTCCACCACATGGTCTGGTCCTGATGTGCTGCCTCAGGCCCAGAGCAGTTGGATCCCTAGACCTTAGACAGAAATCTTCTGTTTTCTGGTGTTTTGGGCATTGTCTGTTTGTTTTTTTATTTTTATTTTTTGTCTTTTTTGAGACAGGGTCTCACTATCAGTTCAGGCTGGCCTTGAGCTCACTTGTGTAGCCCAGGCTAGTCTCAAACTTGCACTGATCCTTCTGCCTCAGCCTCCCAAGTGCTGGAATCACAGGCGTGCACCACCACACCTGGCTGACATGGTCTGTTAATGCCATAGTAGATGATAGGATACTATCAAATACAGTTTAAATTTATTTATTTATTTATTTGTTATAGGGTCTCGCTTTACAGTTCAGACTCATAGTGATCCTACTGTCTCAGGCTCCCCAGCACTGGGATTACCATGCCTGGTAATACGCTTTCTATCTCCATGTTTGTCATTCTTTCTCCAGTAAAGTTTCATCACAACTTTATTTACATGAATATTCAATAACTATTTTATTATAATTACTATATCCATATATCAAATTATATGTCCAAATATGATGATTATACACTATTTGCTGAGCCAAGTAATTTACCATGATTAAATGTGTTTTGTTGTATATTTTCAAACTTGTTTCACCCAGCAGACAAAGTTCTAATATCCTTATTCTGTTTTTCCCAAACCCCCAAGCATAAAACCCCATACAAAACAAAGCTGAGACTGAAAGGAACAACTCTGTGAAAATGTAGACTAATAAGGTTGCTGTTGGCAATTGAGGTCACGAAAAAGTACTCTTTCTACTAGCATTCTGTGTATGAAAAATGAAATTTTTTTCCACAGGAAAATTACAATACACCTATATAAGAGCTCTGAGATAAATTTGTGTTACTGTTGTAATCAGGAACAACCCCAAGCTCAGAACTTAAAAATGATGCATGCTGGCCATAGTTTGCAAATACCTCAGGCATGTGGCCAAGACAGTTTCAAAGTTGCTCAGGATCCTCACCCAGTTCACTCGGTGTCTAAAGATTAAATGTGATAGAGCAGAGGCTTACAAGAAACCATTAGCAAGCATTGAAAAATGACTCATTGTGAAAGTCAGTAACAAAAAGATTGACCAACATTGGATTGATTTGGTCTAGCTGGGTGTGGTGGTGCACATCTGTTATCTCAGCACTAAAGAGGCTGAGGCAGGAGGGTGGCTACAAATTTGATGTCAGCCTGCGCTACATAGTGAGCTCAAGGGCAGCCCGAACTACATAGTGCAACCTGGTCTCATTAACAAACAAACAAAAAATGATTTGGTCTCTCAGGATTATTAGCTACAGAGTATAAACTATGCAGTTAAGGTTTAAATAATAAAAATGGGAGTAAAAATGGAAAACGAATAGAAAATTTGTTAAAGAACCAAACAAAATTTCCAGAAAAACTATAATAACTGAAACTGTGCCTAATCTGTTTACTGAAGTTTTTTTCCTTCTCTTTCTACTGGAAACTGAAATCTTCCTTGAGGGCCCTGCTGTCAGTGTCGAGTTGGCTAACGTTTGCTCTCCTTGCTTCTTCTTTCTCTTAGCTTGAGCTGTGTCCAGAGGTACTCTTTGGTCCCCACTGCCACTCTTTCTCCCCCTTCCTTAGAAACCTCTAGTTGGCCACCAGCTGGCAATTCACCAGCATGTTATATCGAGCTGAGCTGAAGCAATGTGGTGCTGGGTGTGGGAGGCCCAGCTGAGGGCTCTTGCTGGCAGCATAAGTAACAGAACTGGAGAAGGAGAGAGGGCCAGGGAAGCTATTTGGAAGCTGCTAGGGACTGCCGGTTCTCTTGGGCTATGGTGCTGGAGGACCTTGTCATGTTGGCTTTCCTGATGAATTTGGCTGTCCTCATAGGCTCAGGACCTCACTGTTGCTGAGGATGGCTGTGTGTACTTTTTAAGGAAGCTCTGGTTCTTACTTTGAGCACTGCTTCCTGGCTCTGGCAGAATTGTCAGCCTGTAGGTACAGCTCCTTCGTCCTACTGGCATAAACTTTCTAGATTTCACCACTGACCTTGAGGCCTTTTTAGTGGAGATCCTTGAAACAGGCCTGTATTGTTGTGGGCTCTTGGACTCCAGTTGGACTTATGGGAGTCACTGTCATGAGCTTCAGGTCTTCAGATGGACTTCAGCAGGACATTATCCTGAGACCCAGGCCCTCAGCTGGATTCGTTGGTCTTTAGTGTATGGACAAATTTCTTGTACTCTTTGTATATAACTATATGGGGGATTTTTTTTTTTTTGCTCTATTGATATATTTTATTACATTCATAGATTTGTGTATATTGAACCATCCTTGCATGCCTGGGATGAATCCTACCTCATCATGGTGTATAATCTTCTCAATGACTTATGGTATTCTATTTGCTATGGTTTTATTGAGGATTTTTGCATCTATGTTCATGAGGGAGACTGGCCTATGGTTCTCTTTTTTAGTTGAATCTTTCTGTGGTTTTGTTATCAATATGGTACCTTCCTCTAGGAATGATTTTGGGAGTATTGTTTCCCTTTTGATTTCACTGAAGCATCTGAAGAGTACTGTGATAATATCGTCTGTAAATTTCTTGTAGAATTCAGTGGTGAGTCCATCAGGATATGGGCTTTTCTTTGTTGGTAGTTTTTTTTTTTTTTTTCTTTTATTACATTTTGTATTTCATTGACTGGTATTGGGTTATTGAAAGTTCTTATATCTTCTGGATTCAGCTTTGGTTAATTTGCACCATTATAGGAATCTGCCTATTTCTTCTGTCTTCAATTCTATGAGAGTAAAGATTTTCAAAGTAGCTATTGATGGTCTTCTGAATTTCAAAAGAGTCTGTAGTAATTTTGCCATTTTCATTCCTTATTGCTTGAATTTGAGTTTTCGTTTCCTCTTTTTTTTTTTTTTTCGTTTCCTCTTTTTGATGAGGTTCACTGGGGGTTTGTAAATATTGTTTAATCTTTCAAAGAACCAGTGTTTTTCTTTTTTTTTTCTTTTTTGAGATAACAATACTTTATTTTTTTTCAAAAACATGATAGTAGTGCATTCCCAATAATTGATACAATACATATTGTTGTCTTCATAGTAGTTATACAAAGCACAGGGTGTACACATAATAATTTTACTAATGAATGTTGGTACAAAAAAATTTTTCTTCAGTGAACAAAAGAGAAAGTAGTTGTATACATAGTTCAGTATTCCATAATCGCAATGGATTATTGGCAGAACTGGCAATGTCGCAAGCTGTTGATTTAAGCCTTTTACACATCAGCATACTAATCTAGTTTTACATTTCATGCCTTGTGGTTAAACTTTCTGCTAGGTGGTTAAGGGCAAGTTAAAGTAAGACCTGCATAACAAAAATGTAACTTTTGTATCTCCCAAGGTCAGTCAAATGCCCTCAGGCTTTACTTTGAAACCATTCACAGTGCTTTGTAGAACTGTTGTTAGTGTCAGCTGTCTGGATGAATCATGGCCATTGCTTGACCAGTTTGCTCTCTGTGAAAGCCTGAGAAAATGTTCTCTCTCTAGGTGACTCTCTTTAGGCACACTATACATCATCTATCCCTTTCCTCTGTGGTCTCATAATCTGCTTGAACAGAAAATTTGGGAAACCACTGTTATAGGATTTATAGTACGTGTGCTCTTATGTCCAGAGTCCTCACTGACCTTGAAGGGATAGGTCCAAAATATTGGCAATATTCTAATAAATCCCCATACAATGTGATAAAAGCAGTTATACATTTTTACATAGACATTTAGAAATCTAAATTGTAGTCAGTTGAACCTACAGCATTTCTCCTAGTCTCTTACTCTCATTTAATACCCTTTTTTGTTTTCTTGTAAAGCAATCATTTACTTGAGAGAGAGTATAGCAGTAACTGAAATTACATTAGGACCTCCCATTCTGACCTGCGCTGGCCATTCCCTCTGGTCATGCGGCGCCTAGATCAAGTCCCTGTATCTGAACTGCACCTCTCATCCCAACCGATGCCTGCCATTCCCACTGGTCGCATGGCATCTGGGTCAAGTCCCCGCTTCTGAACTCCACCTCCCACCCTGGACTGGCACCTGCCATTCCCACTGGTCTCCAGGAGCCTGGACAGGGTCCCTGCTTCTGGATTCCACCTCCCAACCCAGACTGGAGTCTGCCAGTCACAGGGCACCTGGACAGGGTCCCGGCTCCTGGACTCCACCTCCCACCCTGAACTGGAACCTCCATTTCCACTGGTGGCCTGCACCTGGATCAAGTCCCAGCTTCCAGACCTTACCCATCACCCCTGAACTCTAGCCTGGACCCCATCGCCATCCTGAGTGAGCCAACCACTGCCTTATCAACAACCTGAGCTCAGATTCCACTCACCTATGTGACCAGGACTCAGGTTGGCCAGGATGCAGAGATCACTGCTATAAAAAATGACAAAGAGAAGGAGCAAGATCCAATCCCAGATCCCAAGTCCACACAAAACAAATACAGGAAACACTACCACAGAAGAAAATGGGAATCATGCAGAGGAAATCTCTGAGTCGGTAGCAGCCAAGGTTGAAAGGCAAGTGCAGAAACGTATAAAGCAACTCAGAGCTGAGATAACATGTGAAGTAAAAAAAGGAATGTATGAAAAAATAGACACTGAAGTGGAAAAACAACTGCAGAAACACATAGAAGAAACAAGAGCAGAATTAACCTCTGAAATTAAAGAAGACCTCAGTAAATCAATAGAATCTAAAGTACTGGAACAACTACAGAAAGGTACAGAGGAGAACAGAGCAGAAATAATGTGCTAACTAGAGACAGAAAGGATAACTATAAAAAGAGACTTCAGTACTACTAAAAAATACATTGATAAAAAAATTAGAGGAGAATAGAAAAATGATGGATTCCCTGAATGAACAATATAGGAAAGAAATAGATTGCATGAAACAGTTTCAAAGAGATATACAAGAAAATAAAATCTGTCACAAGCTGGCAACACTGTATGAACCAAAGTGAAGATAGAATCTCAGGTCTTGAAGATGTGGTCACAGCAGGTGAAAAGATAAGACAGGATCTCTTAAAAACAACTTGGATGCAGGAAAAAATAATTCAACATCTGCAAGATGATGCAAAAATGAACAATGTGAGATTCATACGAATCAATGAAAAAAAGGAGTCAATACAAAGGATATAAAAAATATGGGCAGAAGTAATAGCAGAAAACTTCACAAATATGAAAAAATAATTGGACATACAGCTAACTGAAGCATACAGAACCCCAAATAACATCAACTCGACTAAAAACACATCCAGACATATAATAATCAAGATTCCAGAAATCCAGCAGAATAGTATACTAAAAGCTGCTAGAGAAAAGAAACAGATCACATTTAAAGGAAAACCCATCAGAATAACAGCAGATTTCTCTTCACAAACCATGAAATCAAGAAGAGCATGGAGCAGAGTGTTTCAAGTCCTCCATGAAAACAAATTTCAGCCCAGGCTGCCATACCCCGCAAAACTCTCTTTCAAGTATGAGGGAGAAGTGAAATACTTCCATGACAAGGAGCAACTAAAGAATTTCATGACGTCAAAACCAACTCCACACAGCATACTAACAGATATTTTAGAGAGGCACCAAAACGACTCAAACTCAAGAAATGAGAACAAAAAGATCCCACCAAATAGGCTACTCAATTAAACACAGAAGAAAATGAGGTAAACTGTAGTAAGCAAACATCATGTCAATCATAAGTCAACATATCTCAATTATAACCATCAATATAAACGGACTCAATTCTCCAATTAAAAGAAATAGACTGGCAGAATGTATAAGGAAGCAAAATACAACAATATGCTGTATACAAGAAACACACTTAACTCATAAAGAAACTCATAGACTAAAAGTGAAAGGATGGAAAACAATACTACATGCTCTAGCACCTCAAAAAAAAAAAAAAAAAAGTAGGGGTAGCAACCCTGTTTGCAGACAGTCTAAAGTTCAAACCAAGACTGATCAAACGAAATAAAGAAGGCCACTACATATTGGTCAGGGGAAAACTTCAAGATGAAGAGGTGACACTCATAAATATGTATGCACCCAACACAGGAGCAGCAAGTTATATAAGACAAACCTTAATGGACATGAAAAATCTAATATCCAATACCACAATCTTAATAGGAGACCTCAACACACCCTTATCCAAAAAAGATAGGTCAAGCAGACTAAAACTTAGCAAAGAAGTAGCAGAGCTGAAATTACATTAGAAGCAGCACAAATCTAAAAGCAAGAATGACAGGCATTCTAAGAATAATTTTAGTGTTACCCACTGCTATCCTCAGTGTGAAAAATATATTGGTGGTTCTTAGGACAACTATCTAATGCATCCTGTATATAAGTGCATGATTTTGTTCCTGCTGTGTTTCCTATCTTTTCTGTTTGCAGTCACATCGTTGTTTATGCTTAAGTCCTTGGTTTCCATTAATCTGTGTTATGCCTTTTCATTTTTATTTCTTCTTTTGAGTTCTTACACTAGGGAGACTATATGATATTTACAAATGTAGGTCTGGTTTATTTCACTTATGAGTGTATGTTCAAGATATATGAAGTCTTATAGTTTATCATTCCTTATCGTTGAATGATATTGCATTGTATAAAAATACCACATCTTTTTAACCATTCTTCAGATGATGGGCATTTTGGTTGTTACTCCAAGTTCTTTCTTTGTTTTGAAATACTTTTTTCTTGAGGATGGCCACTTTTTAATGCTCTTTTTGTTCTTCCATATGTGTGGCCTAGAACTTGAAGTGGCATCTGTTAGCTCAGGACTCAGACTGGCTGGCCTTTGTTAAAAAACAAAGGAGTTTATTTGAGTAGACAGATTCATCGATTAAGCAGCACCTCACTGAAAACAGCTCAGCACAAGAGGAGGTGAGATATCAACTTTTATAAGTTATTGTAGAAGAGAAAGAAACCACTTACTTGGTTAAAGTGAAAAATCCCTGGTTAAAGGTCAGTTGAACGTTTCTTATTGGTTAAGTTTGTTTTATTTTAGTGTTTATGTTTAGTTAGGCTTGGTTTGCTTCAACAATAATCCAAAGCCTAAGAGCTATCTCTGCTGAATGCACTCTCAATTAAAGCTATTAACTGTGTTAATCCTAGCTCCCTTCTGTAATAAACTGCGGGGCAGGTTCTTCTAACATTCTGGGCTTCTGCTTCCTTCCCTATGGAACAGAAAGAATAACGATACCACCTAAGAACAGGAATCAGAGCTGTAGCTATCATAGGGATTACATAAAGCTCTTGGAAAATAACTAGACCATTCTTTCACTGATTAAATATTGACATTTTTATCTATAAATTGTAAGATGTACTTCTTGATATGGTATGTGAGACTCTTGGGAACTTATACATATGTTAAAATGTAAAAGATCTACTTGAACAGCACATTGAGAATTTTTCTTCTGTTCTGTATTGGGTTCTGCTGTTCCTATGAAGCAACACATACCCTTGCCTCTGGGGCTGGGTGGGAAGAACAGCTGTGGCATTGCAAACAGCTAAAGGTTTGGGAGAATTAGCTCACATAGGTTAAATACCCCACATGACATCTTCATTCTCAGAATGTCAGCATTTGTTAGATACTTTTAGATCTAACCATCTTGTGGACTGGGGAGATAGCTCAGCCACATAAGCACCTGCCTGGCAAGTGCAAGGTCCAGAGTTTGATCCCCATTACCCTCCTCCCTTGAAAAAAGATTGAAATAGATATAATCATCTTCATTGATTTTGGCTTTTTAAACAACTAATAATGTCACAAAGTGTAGGGCTGGTGACACAGCTCAATCGATTAAGCACCTGTTTTGGCAGGTTCGATCCTTGGTCCCGCATGCTGTGCTGGTCTCACCCCTAGAGTGCAGTGAGCTGGCAACTAAGTCCAGCCATGGTGGTCCCAGTGCTAGGGAGGCTGAAAACAAGAGGATCCCTACAAGTCTGAGTTGCATGGAGAGACCTAGTACCGAATACATAAATGGAAAAAAAGAAGACAATGTCATGAAGTATTGGTTTAAATGCAGTAGAAAAAGATAAAAGAATGAACTATTTACTGACTTCAAATCAGACTGGGATAACATAAAACTAGATTTTTTGTATAGTAGCTATTAAAATAAAATACATGAATGTCAATCTGAGAAATGCCTTTTTCAGTGTCATTCTAAGTTTTGCTCAACCTCCTACATGAAGCAATGATCATCATTTATGGAATATATTCCAAAGTCAAAATTTGCCTAATAGAATTTTCCTGGGCAATCTCTAGGCGTTCCTAGAAGCTCTGAGCAACATACCATGTTCCTTTTTTGCTTTAAGAGCATGGTGCTCATCTTGAGTGTGCTTGTTTTATCTGTAACAATTAATTTTCTTTACTCCAAAGTCATGCTGACTATTCTCAAGTGCTCACGAGTCAGCGTATCAATGAAGCCCACCATGGCTTCACTCGGTTACGTCATTCTTACTTAGGTATTTTTTATATTACAGTGTGGTAGCACCTACTTGAGTATATTTTTTAGCTGTTGGAATTGCATAAAACTCTACTTATTTAAATAGAATGTCAAATAATTATTCCATATGTGTATTAATTATTTTAATATAATAATAATCATTAATAATAATTATATGACTTTTGATCTTTAGGTGCCATAGAAAATGAATTCAATTTCCTTTTAATTGTATGCCTCAGAACTATGAAATAACTTTTTTTTTTTGTCTTTTTGAGACAGGGTCTCGCTATGCAGTTGAGGCTGGTCCTGCGCTCACTTTTGTAGAATCATTAGAGAAATGGCAGCCTATCTATTACAGTCCATGTTATTACAGAAGTATGAGTCTCTTTAGTAGAAGGCTTTGTATTTTTTGTGTTGATACTTTTGTCCAATACTGTTCTATTTAATTTCTTTTTTTTTTGTCTTTTTGAGACAGGGTCTCACTATGCAGTTCAGGTTGGCCTTGAGCTCACTTTTGTTGCCCGGGCTTGTCTCGAACTCGCACCGATCCTCCTGCCTCAGCCTCCCAAGTGCTGGAATTACAGGCTTGCGCCACCACGCCCGACTTAATTTCTTAAAAATATGAAACACTTCATGAATTTGCGTGTCATCCTATGCAGGGGCCACGTGAATCTTCTCTGTATCTCATTGCTGAAACGAGCACTCTAATTATTATTGGTTCCTAATATGTCTTTATGTTTCAGATAATGATTTTTCCATCTATGTACTAAAATAACTATTGGGTTTCCCAGAAAATTATGTTAGTAATTAGATTGGGATGGCCTTGAGTGTATAGATCGGTGTGGAGACAATGGAAATCTTTGAAATAATTTTATAATTGATGATTTGGCAACATTGTTCATAAAATTATTTTTTGAACATAGTGATTTTTTAGGGATGGAGTGATTTTTTAAAAAATTTCGTTAACATGTATTGGTTCTGCCAGGTGTGTTGGTAGACTTAGAAAGTGGAGGGAGGAAGATTGCTGTGAGTTCAAGGCCAGCCTGAGTTACACAATGAATTCAAGGCTAGCCTGAACTGCATGAGACCCTGTCTAAAAAACAAAAAAAAATTTTTAAAGGAAAAGTATCATTTATTGATTCTGGGGAACTTTATTTTCATTTCTGTTCTACTATCAGCATCTAAACCAACTTGTTTGGGGAATTTATCATTATTTGAACCTTGGCCAAAGCAGAGTCTGTGTTCCATCATAATAGTTGAAATGATCAAACATGATTCCTCTGCCAGCATGCCAAGGACATGAAAACATGTCATAGGCTTAGACTTTCACCTAGAAGCTTCAGTCTGAATCACATTAGCAAAGACTCAAGGACATTACAGACTTACATTTCATGTGGCAGTATCATAAGAAGCAGCCTCAAGTGTCTAGGGGACAGTACTGTTTAGTAGTATTGTTATCAGGTAGTTCCTCATTTATTTTTTTTTTGTTATTCTTTTTAATGAGAAAAAAAGACAAAATAGCAATAAAACAAGTTAGTAGCATGGTTACAACAATTAATAAAATGCATATTGTTGTCTTTATAGTACTCAGAGGACCAGATTCAGACTTGAAATCTTGTCTAAACAGTATTAGTACGAACTTTTATTCTCAGTGAACTAAGAGAAAAAAGCTGTATATCTATCCTATATGTATATTTATCTCTCTCTCTCTCTATATATATATATATCTTCATAAATATATATACATATATATACATATATATCATTTTAAAATCTCTAATACTAGGAGAAAATATCATACCATGTCTTATAAATAGATTTTAAGTCAAAGATACAGTATGCATCATAAAACAGTATAATTAAACAATATTTAGAAAATTAATTAGATATTAATTAAGATTAAATTAATATTTCAAAGCAATATTCCAAAATTCAAATCAAATCACGAGTCCAACTTAGAGGCTAGAATGTTGTCTATCATATGTATGAATCTGTAATCACTTCAGAGTACTTGCATAGTATTTGAATAGGTTAATACAAAGATATCTAGTAAGAAAAAGTTTCCATGGTAGTAAAGAATTACTAAGAATAAAACATAACTTAAATACTGGAATGACAAAGATATGATCAGCACTTGTAACAGCTTGGAGATAGGATATCACACAAAGTTCTAGTGTATTCTGGACACAGACAGTACCCATGATGCTTACTGGTAGCCAGGTGTCCCTTGTGGGACTGAGTTACTGCTATTTTCTTGAAATCTACCCTGTAGACCCAGACAGAATCATGACCTACAGGGTGCAGGAGAAATCCTTTTGTAGAATATGTTGATGGACATATTCTGCTGCTGCATACAAAAACTAGTTGAAAGACTGCTTTTGTATACCTCTTTTTCTCCTGTGTTTAATTGTTTGCCCTATTTGGTGGGTTCTTTCCATTCTCCTTCATGGAGTTGTGGTCATTTTGATCCTTCACTAGGATACCTTTTTAGTAAACTATGCATGGTTGGCTTTATCATCATGAAATTCTTTAGCTGTTTCTTGTCCTAGAAGTATTTCACTTCTCCATTGAACTTGAAAGAGAGTTTTGCAGTGTATATCAGTCTGGACTGGAATTTGTTTTCTTGCAAGACTTGAAGTACTTCGCTCCTTGCTGTTCTTTTTTCTTTTTTTTTAGAATTTTTTAATTTTTTTCTTGTTTCAGAACTTTTGTTCATTTATTTATTTATTTATTTATCTATTTTTATGGCCGGCTCAGCCCGCCCCGAGGGCAGGGCTGGCGCAGCATGTGGTGCCGGGGATCGAACAGCAGTCCCTGAGGCTGCCCAAGTTTTCCCAAGCAGGCGCTTTAGACCACTGAGCCATCCCGCTGGGCCCCACCTTGCTGTTCTTGACTTGATTGTTTTTAAAGAGAAATTGGCCATTATTCTGATGGGTTTTCCTTTAAATGTGTTTCTTTTCTGTAGTGGCTTTTAGTATACTGCTCCTGTTCTGAATTTCTAGGATCTTGATTATTATGTGTCTGGGTGTGGTTTTAATTGAATTGATGTTATTTGGAGTGCTATATGCTTCAGTTACCTGAATGTCAAATTATTTCCCCATATATGGGAAGTTTTCTGCTATTGCTTCTGCCCATATTCTTTTTATATCATTTGTATCGACTCCTTCTTTATCATTGATACCTGTTAGTTTTATGTTGTTCATCTTTACACCATCTTGCAAATGTTGAATGATTTTTTCTTGTATCTTAGTTGTTTTTAGAAGATCTTTTCTTACCTCTTCATTAGCTGCAATGGTGTCTTTAAGGTCTGGAAGTCCATTTTCACTTTCACTCAAACAGTTTGTGAAATTGCAACCATCACTGAAAAATAAAACTTTTTAAAAGTTAGGTTTTTTTCTTCTGCAGGTAAGCCACTTCTGCAAACTTCCCCTGCTGAGCACATAGCCAATAGCCTCCTCTCCCAGCCCAAAAGAAGTGACAGAATATGCAGATGCCAGCCCCAGGAGGCTGGAGCTTGGTTTCCATGCCACAAGAGGAGGGTAAGCAAGATGATTGGAGGGGATAAAGTGACGCAGAGATGACTCTGTGGCTCTGTGCCCCACCCCCTTCCTTGCTCAAAAAGACCTTTACCCAGCTATACCTGGGGTGAAGCTGATTTGAGACAAATGGGCTCACCATTTCCTTGGAGCAGGCTTTGAATAAATCTTCTTCTTCTTTTTTTTAATCACAATGCTTGACCTCCTTAGATTTGGTTAGTGAGGAATCAACAAACCTAAGGGATGAACCTAAGAGACAACTAATAAAAAGCGGGAGTCAACCTTCCTGAAAGGTCTTCAAAAGCAATGCATGGGCTCCTTCAGGTCTTCCCATCTTTCTGCTGGTTGAAATGGACTCACACTGGTTAGAGCTGACTAGCTGGCTTGAACTGCAGTTTGAGGATAGTGGATGAATGAGATAGCAAATCTGGGTCCTTGATGACACCCTGGTCCCTGTGGACTTCTACCTGCAGAAGAGGAGAAATGAATTGTGTTTTTCTTTCTTGGTCCTTACATCATATATAGCCAAATCTAGCCCTAAATGATAGAGGTACAGGGATGATACAGGTACAGGGATGAAAACATGTACCTGCCCAAACAAGTCACTTTATTCATTTATCTTCTGCTTGTTTCTGGTGTGCACAGTCTTCAGTTCCTGGGAACCTCAAAGAATGTGGTATCGCAGCTGCAGACTGAGTGACTGGGCTGGCTCAAAGAGGGTTGAGCTGCACAGGTTGAGAGCGCTGTTAGCACTGATGTTGCACCGCTGAACGCAGGGGCAGCTCTTCTAATAGAAAGTGGACACAGCTCAGATATCCACCTCCTACCCTCTGTTCAGCACAGCATGGGAACTGGTCCCTATCCAGCTCTTGGGGAGGCCTTGAGACCCGAGTATTCTAGAATTTGATCAGGATTGGTTATGTGACCCACCTTGAAGCACCGAGATGTGAGAAGCAGTTTTTGGGACTCTCTGGGGAAAATTTTCATCTGTTTCTTTGGAGTTTTTTCTTTCTTTCTTTCTTTCTTTCTTTCTTTCTTTCTTTCTTTCTTTTTTCTTTTTCTTTTTGAGTCAGGGTCTTGCTATGTAGTTCAGCCTAGGCTTGAACTCACTATGTAGCTCAGGCTGGCCCTGAACTCACAGAAATCCTCCTGCCTCAGCCTCCTAAATCCTGGGATTACAGCCATGTGCCACCACACCTGACATTGTCAGACTTTCTGAAAGCTATTCTTTCTCACTTTACCCAGTGCTGGCTGTTGGAATTAAGGCCTGTCACCACTACGACCCTTCCTACAGCTTCAAGTTGAAGTTGACATATTGAACAGCAGACAAGTCACAATCACATAGTTTTGGGACCATTGACCCTAAGACCTTTGAGACAATTTCCAAGTACGGACTGCTTCTGAGGTGAGCCGATCAATTTCTTTACCATTTAAGAGAGACTGAGTCAGATTTTCCATTACTTGCAGTTGAAAACACCTCACAATGATATGGCCATTTAGGTGGGGAGATGAGCCATTAATCTAGAACAGAATGCCGGGCGTGGTGGCGCACGCCTGTAATCCCAGCCCTCGGGAGGCTGAGGCAGGAGGATTGGTGCTAGTTCGAGACCAGCCTGGGCTACAAAAGTGAGCTCAGGACCAGCCTCAACTGCATAGCGAGACCCTGTCTCAAA